>WYDI02032514.1:0-59456 GCA_009867235.2 Psittacus erithacus | reverse complement strand
TGTGTGTGTGTGTGTGTGTGTGTGTGTGTGTCTGTTTCTCCTCTGCAGTGGGCTACATCAAAACCTCTTTTAGTGAAGTTTTCCCTAATTAAGAGTGTTGGGATTAAGCCAGTCCAGAAGATTGTCCTGCTGCTCACCTTGCTATTTTAAGTACTCTTCCAAAGTCCACTGAAGTCCTTATGAGCCCTTCCAAAAGCTTTCAGTCTCCCACAGACTTGAGTGGTGTCTGAATTTGAACGTCTCAGTAATGTTCTGGCCAGATATTCTGCAGAATATGTGAAGCCAATTAATATGGCAAATTGTTTCCCACAATGTTCCCTAATTTCATTGAGGTGCTTTATTTAGTCTCTGTGTAATAAAGCATTCATGGTAAAGAACCAATCAGACCCTAAATTAAATTAGCTTTTACTAGATAAAATACTTACTTCCTTTTTATGCTACTTGCCGTTGCTCAGTGTATTTCCAAACTGAATCGCTCCGTCAAGCCTAGTGACCATGGTCAAAAAACAACCAAAGCCGATCAAGTTTACTGAGTTTCTGAACTATTTCCTGGTCTCTACTTGTGCTGGACACAGGCTTTGTAAAAACTACATTGGTGTCAATGCTGCAATCAGATGTAAGATTGTAGAGCTCTTTAATAAATCACAGCGTTTAGTGAAGAAAAATAAAAGAGAATAGAAAATATACAATCCCTTAGAGTGAGGTTGCTAAACATAAAGCATCAGCAGAGCAATCAGTTTGAGTAGGAGTCACTCTGGCTATTCCCATCACAAATAAATCACTGAGGACACAATCATATGTAAAATTTTCCAGCCATTTTGCAAAGCAATCTGAATCAGGACAGGGAAATATTTAATCTGTTTCTCAGACTGTGATGGGAAAGCAGTTGGAGATTAGGGCAGGAAATATTAGTGTGATGTTTAGAGAATGTGTCTAGTAGGCTTAGCTTTATCATTTTATCAAGTTACCAAAATAGTCCACAGTTCTTTGCTCCTGACAGATTAATTATGAGGTAAAGCATGTGTGCAGCTAAATAAAAGGCATTGTTGTTAATTCCAAGAGCAAGGTAGGCAAGAGGGTAATGTTAAAAATATAAAAGCTAATCAAAATGTTTTTCATATCTTTATATGGTGAAAGGCAGTGGAGCTTTGCATAATAGTCACCAAATTAAACTACATTTAGAAGTACACGGCATGTATGGAGATATCCACCTAAACCACCTTTTAGATAATACAGAACAGCATTTCTTCTTTCTCTGTACAAAACCCAGGCCAGGATTCCACTTAGTGAGGAGGAACTGAACACAAAACCTCAGAAACTTTCCAAAGCCCTGAAGAGAATAAGTATCTAAATAAGCTTCTGTCTCAGGCATTCCACTTTTCTAAGTTAATCCTCAACCTAAATAAGGGATATATTTACCAAGGGGATATAAGACTGGTGTCAGTAGGATTTAAGTACTGCAAATGTAAAATTCTGCTGGGCTGCCAAAACTTAAGCCATAAAGTTCTCCTGATGAACAGAGTTATATTCTGCAGAGTTAATCAGAGAAAAGACTAGAGGAGATCTGAAGAGGTCATTCAGGGCATCCTCCAACTCCAAAGATCAGACATACATAAATCAGTAGATGTCTCTCCACTCTGTTTTTAAGAGCCTCCAGGGTTGGAGTTTTACACCCTTCTCAAGCATTATGTTCCAAGTTTTTCCTATCTTGGAAGACAGAAAATGTTTCTCAATCCATAATCGCACCCTGGTGCAATTCAAATCATTGCACTTCATATATTTGACATTTTTTACATGGAAAACAATTAAATTCCCTTCTTTGCAAGTAACTTTTATGTTTTTATAGATGAATTGTCATGTCTCTTCTCTGTCCTTTTTCCTCCACCATGACAAAACTTGTACTACAAAAATCCTGCATTTCAGAGCATGACTGATTTGGGCTCGGTGATTTTTCTAGGATCAGGCCTGAACATAAGGCACCTCTGTCAGTCAGGGTTGCTATCAGGAAATTCTCTGCTTTTTTGTGTTGCTGCCCTTTAACATAAACGAAAATGTTGGCTGCAGCTGCTGAAATTGGCCTGCCATCATTTTGTTTAAATGACATTTGAAAAATAGATTATCATGAAAGATAAGGATAAGCTCCTTACCTTTCTCCCTTAAAGAACATGCACTTTTGAAGCAGTTTACAAAGCTTAGACAGGTTTCAGTAATAAGCTTTAAACTTTTTTCCCTACTTGGTCTCTTAGTCTTCACTGTATGGAGTTTTATTTGGTTCATGCGCACTACAGATTATACAAGCACACCTCATTTATCTCTGCTGGTTTGCAAGTTTCTTCTCTACAGCTGAGCTCACTTTATTGCTCTCTAGAGAACCTCACATAATTTGTCAGTAAATTTCCTTAAAATTTTATTTAAAACCATACCAAAACTGTCTATATTTAACCTGAATAAAGAATATTTAAATCTGGTAGAGGACTGTACTGGTGATTTTCATTTGTTACAGTATGAGAGAAAGGCAAACTAACTGATCTGGAAAAATTCACCACTGCTTATTCAACATTCAGACATAATTAAAAATGGGAGCTCTTTAACTACTTTACAGGGTTCATTGGGTCTTAGGAACTAAAACCCCATTTCTATTTTAAAGAAGTATCAGAAAACAATTTAAGAAATTTATAAGTATGAGCTCCAGAAAGTTCCCTGATGTACATAATAATGCTTTGTACTTGTTTTATAATGTCACAAAGCTTCTCTTTTCCCTCAACTGAAGGGAAAATACTAGCTATTATTATTTACAAAATGAATCCAGAAAAGGTTTCCAACTGTGCAAAGTGGGAGACTTTGGAGCATCTTCCTCATCATGGCTGCATTTATAAACTTAGATCAACTTTTCCTAAAGTTTCATAAAAATCTGATACCAATTAAAAAGCATATTCCACATCTATATCTATATTCCAATCACATGAATTGTCGCTGAATCTTTCATCAAAGATTCTGTAACACTCACAAGACACAGTTTTAAGTGCTTGCATTGATTTGATTTACCTGTTCATAGTTTCTCTGATGTTAGACATTCTATACTCTGTAGCTTGTGCAGTATTGGTCAGGAGAGATGTAGCATCTCCATCAGATGGATAGAAGAGACACCGATCAAACCCCAAATATCATGAGCAGCAACAAAGAAATAAGGGACATGGGTTCAACTTACAAGAGTCTTGCACACGGAATAAAAGCCATTAAAGTGCAGAAGTCATGAAAGAAATACTATGAACCTTGTCATTTAAAACCTTTATTTTAACCTTAAGGGCTAGCAAGTTGCTTAGCTCCAAGACAATAGGTAGAGATAGTGGCAGCTGGCACCATTCCAAAACACTGCCAGGGAAAAAATCCAATCATAGGATCTTTCCTTACTCCTATTGTTCAAGTGAGGGGAGGAAGAGTTTCTCCAGAGAGCTGAGGATGTATCAGCATCTTATTTTCCATTTTGAGCCAGCTCAGGGACTAGCTGACACACTGAGGAGAGCAGTGAAAGTGTGAAGAATGACAAATACTTACCTCTCTTCAGCTTTCTTGTGAGCTGAGGAAACTCAGACCCTACAGACAGCACCAGGCCAGCACTCTCATTTAGATAAACAGCGGTACCTGCTGCAGCACATCAGAGCTATTTACCCAAGAAGCTGGGAAGTGCTTTTGCATAGTTTTGAGGCCCAAGCCATGACCTCTACATTGCTCTGAGATGGGAAATATGCCTAGAATCATAACCCTCCCCATTAAGGCATCCTGATCATCACAACTGACTCAGCTGCTTTCACAGCCCAGGGAATCTGAAACTACTCCAGTGTAAAAGGTTGCTCTTCTCAGAGACATGACATTCAGGCTTAAGTGTCACGTTCCATTCGAAAAACTCAAAATCTAACACCAGTTCTTGACACAAGAATTCTCTCCTGAACCCCTGCTCTTTGATTACTTGAGCCAGACACAAAGGTGCTTTCCCAGCTGGATAACTGTTGAATGCTTGTTTTGCTTTACAAATGTCATGCATTCTTTTATAAAGTCCCACTTGCTAAATTTAGCTGATCAATTGCATGTTTTTAATATTAAAAGTACATGAAATGGGTTTCCCAGTATGAGTCTTTTATTTGGGCAGCCTCTTCAGGGAAATTATTTGGTTGTGAACAGAAGAGGAAGTATTCATAAAATAACCTCTTTTGGTTTACATCATTTTTATGAATGCCTGTCATAAGGGAAGCAACCACCATTAACTTCAGGTTTCAAGAGTTTGTACTAATCTGGACACATGGGGATGATGTTTAGGAGCTGCCAGAGAATGTATTAGAAGTTATAAGGTATGACTGGACACACTCCTTCCGAGAAGCCTGGGAGCATTTAGATCTTTTTCTTCAAAAATGACATTGAAAAGCTCTTTGAAGAAGGCACAACCTTATTCCATGTGGGCATTGTGGCATAGCTTGGACAACAGAGGTTTGACCTTTTCTTGGGATCAACAGATATTAACACAACAGATGTGTACATAAAAAAGTAAAAAGCAGGCCTTGTGTTTAAATTCTACATTATTTTTGTGCTCCTTTAGCTTTCAGATGGTGGAAAACATTCCCTATTAGCTTTACAAATAGCAAAAATAACATAGACCAAAACAGAACAAAATTGAAAGCAACACATTAAAGATTTTTAATAAAGCGTTAAAGATTTTTAATGAATAGATTCTAACAATGATGTGACGGGACATTTACCATTCCAAAAGGCAGACAAACCAATTATCTCAGATATTGTCTCTGCTTGTTTCTTCCGGACAGGATCTCTGTTTTCAGCTCTGAAGCCCCCTGAAACAATCTTCAAGGTGATTTTTTGGCTTGGCTACTTTAACAGCTGCTTGAATCCAATCATCTACCCTTGCTCAAGCAAAGAGTTCAAGAGGGCTTTTATACAGATCCTAAAATGCCAGTGCCATCGTCGAAAGCAGTTGGGGTGGTGGGCCTACAGCTACAGAAACTGGAATCGGTGCTCCTTTGAACACCCCAGGAAAGACTCTCTGGAAGACAGCGGGAGTTTCCTGAGTGGCAGCCAGAGGACATTATCCTCATCATCTCCCAGTCCCGGCTACCTGAGCAAAATCACCCACCCTCATATGGAGATGTGCACATTCCAGGAATGGAAAAATTCCAGCTCTTTCCTGAGCCCCTTACAGGAAGGCAGCAGACAAAAGGACCCATGCCAGTTCTTTACCTTCAATCTCTTAACAGAGCGCAACGGATATGTTCCTGCTGGTAGCCAAGCTTCCAGCAATGGGGACCATGAGGCCATCTGTGACACACTGAATGGTAAAAACAATTGTAGCGCAAACATGACACTGGAATGAACAGATTTTAAATGGTCTGTTTTCTTTGTACACTAACCTGTCTGTCATTTAGCCCAGGTGAAGAAATGGACCTTTGCACATTTTCTCAGTATGGCACTCGAAGGAAGCCAGTGAGGAGCAGGAAGATTTATGTCACAAAAGCAGCAAAGTGTAGGTGTTAACCATCTTTCCAGTCAGTTGCTAGAGGGACTACCAAAGCAAAAGCAGAATGCATGGAAGGTGCCACATAAACCCAGGGAAATTCTCATCCAATTATTTAGCTGTCATGGAAGTGCTGTGGAACAGCCAAACATATCTGTATATAGAAAGAATGTATAAATACAGGGGTGGGCAGGGAAAATGGGTAGGAATGTGTGGTGTACATGTGTGCTAGCCGCATGGATGGGTGCCTGGGAGTGGAAGTGAGCAATGCAGTGAGTGTTGTTTGTACCTCTCCAGGGTACTGCCTGTCGCTGCTTTTGCCTGTCATTTCTTATTGTTGTTGTACTTCACTGTACATTAGCACTTTAAAAATGGAAAACAATGTCAAAGATTAAAGTAATTTCGCAACAATTTCAACACTTGCACCTATTACTGTAAGACTGGAATTCAGCCAAGTTCCCGCATCATGATTTTCCCTTCAAAATAAAACACAGGGGTTAAGTTTTCCATTGGAACTCTTAGGATACTCTCTAATATCCCTGCAGTTGATTTCCTTCCATGATTCCTTTATCACTAACTATGTAACTACTCTATCCTTCACCATAATCTTTTTGGAAATTCTGAAAATACCAGCAATGACAAAAGCTCATAATTTACATTTCAGTACATCAGTAAGTGTCCTGCAAGCACACAGGCTACCAGAGAATCTGATTTCTAAAAGCAACACTCATAAATCGCCCCAAATACCTCGCAAACAGTGTTGTGGACACAGCACAAAAGAGCAGTGACCGCTGAAGGCCCAACCCAGCCTTGGACAAATACACTGACCCCTGGTTCTTTCAGCATACTGTGACAATAGTATTGCACATGTGAAGGCTTTTACTTTGTCACTCAGATAAGAAGAGGAAGGGTCAAAACAATCAAGTGGTATAAATTTCACTGGCATTAGTATTTTTCAGCTCAATAACAGTAATATAACAGAATTTCTAAGAGTATCTTCTAGGACAGTTACAGGTCATGTCTGGAAGTTATGTATCTCTTGCAATTAAGTGTGAATCATGAAGCTAAGGACTGATATTTTTAGGTGAAGTGGTACAAACCATGAAAATTGATGTTTACTCCTTCCTCCAACCAAGACTTATTAGGAATTTTAGTGACCCTTTTTTAAAGCTTGAAACAGAGAATGAACCATAAACAGATGTACTAACAACACTTAGGGACAATTTAACAATGCTAGGTCACAAGGGAAAGCCATTTCCTTTTTTTTTTTTTCCTTAAATGTGCATTTTCTCATTGATGGGGATGGATGAGGCTTGTGGTTAGATGAAATATCCTCCAGCTCAGCAGGCAATGATAGGAAAGTCATGTTCCAAGGTCTTCCCATGGTCCTATGTTATAGTAAGACCCACATAAATATATTTTAAGTGTTATCCTGATCGAAGTTATGGCAAATCTCCTATTTTAATAATTCCATTTTGACTGTGGGGAAGGTCCTAATTTCCTCTTAAAAGGACAATGCTTATCAAATTTTAAAGTGTTAAACAAATCCTTGTTGCCTGTATATTGAGGTTGTCATAAAGAACATTCTGTTTGGTTGTGATATACTAGTATGAAACGATCCTCTTTGAGCTTCTAAACAGGAAAGAACTGTGCTTCTAACCTATTATTCTAATTTTTTTGAGGGAACCGACAGTGTCTGTCAAACACTTCTGGGTTTTGTAAAGCTTTGTCAACATTACTGTAATTTCAAATAAATTTGTTTCATCTAAGCACCTTACAACACACTTCAGCTACATTTTGAGTCACATGTGACTTGTAAAGTAAATCCAAGTAGTGTTACCCACATTGGAGAATTTCTTAGTGATACTGCAAGGTTTCAGAATAAAGAGCATTCCGTTATTCTAAAGCCTTTAACTATGTAGCTCTCAGAGACTGATAATTCTTTTAATTAGTTTCTAATCCTAAGAAAGGCTGTGTGATCTCTGAGTAGTATTTAAGGTCCTAAAACAATGACATAATTCTCGAATTACCTATCAAATCAGATAGGCTTTTATCCTATACTGAAGTGACCTGCAAGTACTTACCATCTTTGTACATTTTTACACACAGTATCACAAAATTTACAAGGAAAGCTCCTTACTGTTCGGGTTTGGATTGTTTCTTGGTTTTGGGATTTTTTTAATATATAAAAGGAATTTCAGCAATTCAGTACTGAGAAAACAGCTTTCTCTAAACACTGTAATTGATCAGGAGAACATATGCATTAACATCATGTTAGTCCCAGCCATGTAGACTACCCATCGTATCAAAATCCTCAGAAAACAAAAAAACCCCAAGACTCACGCCCCATAAGCCTTAAAGAGTACAGAAGAGAAGGCATTATACAGACAGTCAGTAACATTTTTCCCCAGGAGTTACATTGCTCTTCTGTAAGTTTGACCTGGAAGACTGCTGGACTCTGCAGGGACAGCAGCATGAACTCATCCACCCCTGTTAATTTGCTTTCTCTCCCAGCCAGACACAGCACTGCTCCTCTTCTCATGTCCTACCTAGTGTGGGAGGCACAGCTAAACTACATGCAAAACACGTGGCTCAGGAGCCACAGAGTCTCTACCCTACAGCATTTCCCTTCCTCAAACCCAATCCTGCAAGTATGTTAAGGGCAACCTCCCTGAGGACATGACTAGGTTATCCTTCCTTGCCAAGAAAACAGGAAACTAAGCAAAGCACTGCTTTGGGATTTCTGATACTAGGGAAAATAAGAAGAGGAAAAAAGTTTATTCACTATGTTGAAGCAGGAAAACAAGAAGTTGGAAATACAGGCAATTAGAACAAATACACTCTGACACTTCTAAAACATCAAGCCCATTTTTATTCTTTAGGCCACATCCTAAGGGATCATCTCATACAATCCCTAGCATCAGACAGATGAAGGAAAAAACTGTAGACTCCAGCACAGCAACCAGTGATAACAGAAAGAAGTGAGAACAAGTTCAGACAATACCTGCTATATGCTGCAGCTATAAGTTTAACAAACTGTGTCTCATTCTTCATCACTGCCCAACTAAATTGTAAGACTGAAGCTGTAACAAATATAAGATGGAAGGATTCCTAATATTTCTTCAAAATATGTTTCACCAAGCTTTTTTCTGGCTCATGTACACATCATGCCACATCAGGCTCTCCATAGCCATGCATGGTATTCCATGACTTCCCAAAAACAAATAGATGATTGCTCTTCTTCTAAACTCTTTACTTTTTGGTCTCATGAATTCCCATTGTTACAGGGTACCATACAGCCTATTCTTTTAATCAGCAACACAGTGAGGTCTCATTCATGCAAAGATGTTAAACTATGCAAGACTTCGAAACAGTCATGGCACATCTGCTCATAAGTTGCCAATACCACCTACTTCACCTCCAGCCACAGCTTCTATGAAGGTACAGGCAATAAAACTGATAGTAAGAATGAAAAAAAAAACCCCAAGAAAAACCCCAAAACCCAACACAAAGGAGGGACCACAAAGTTTACAGACGAGAAAGTCTGATATGGCACCTAAAAATACGAAACCCTTGCAAGGCCACTTGACTTCTCTAGAACAAATCTATTGTAAATATCTTTATTATTACTACTAGAATCTTCTATAACCTCCGCTAGGCAAAGCCAGCCCAAATGAGGCCATACAAATCACCCTCTTCCTTTTGTCAGTCCTTCATTTGTTGCAATGTTTTCCTTTAAAGGAAAAACTATTTGGGTCAGGGCATCATCATCAAACCTTGTGAGACAAGCCCATATTAGCCCAATTTTTTAGTACAGCCAAAATTAATTTGACAAGCAGAACATGCAGAACCTAGTGAAATGGCCATTGGCACATAATGGGGGTCTATCAGATGCAACTACACTCCATCATGCGTATTTTTAATGCATATTAACAAACCTTCTGAAGAACCCATTTTGTGGGCAAATAGATTTGCCTCCAAAGAGGAGTTGCTGCCATTTAGCACAGAAGGTGTTCATAAAACATAGTGAATTTCTCCACGTTAAGCTACTATGTGGTGCCTAATTGCTAACTAGGGGCTTGTACAAAGCCGTTCAGCTGAGAGGCACAGCTGTAATGGCTCACAGAGTATTGTTACAGCCCAGCTGCACATAAATTAAACCCATTAGGCTTCAATGCACTCAGCTATCACAAAAGTGCTTCTTATTTTTGAAGAGAGATATGGTAAAATCAATCCAACTGTATGAGACTCAAACTCTAGAGCATTCTGCATTCTTTACTCTTGGGAAATGCAGTTTTCTATTATCTTTCCAATGTGACAGGGAGAGAAGAGGGAGAATTAATATTATAAAGTGCAGCTCTAGTTTGGAAAATGTAAAAATAGCAACTTTCTATTCAACAGATGTGCTCTCTGCCTCAGTTTCTGTGCTTGACTTTCACCTAATACAAAAGACGTAAAAATTGCACAATGCAGATGACAATACGCAGCACCTATGGTAGGAAAATATCAGTATACTAACAGCTGTTTATTCCTGTTAGTAGCCACAAACTGACCAGCTCATTCCCACCAAAATAAACCAGATTCTGTTTTGATCATGCAGCGGATATGCTTACCTTTGTTTCAAACCATGCTGGCAGTGCTCTGGCTCACACACTTCATAAGGCAGAATATAGCATCACAGACATGATGCATCAAAGAAACACCATTTCCACCCTGAAGCAGTCAAAAAGACATACTTCAGAACATGAAGACACATGATGCTAATTTAAGTCTCTTTAAAAAAAACAAAAAACAAAAAACAAAAAATGTTTGCACCCACTATGATTTTTTTGGGACAGAAGAGATAGTAGCTTCCACCCTCACTGAGCCTGTTATTCATGCAAAATTAAAGTCATGGCTCTGGAGATCAGTAGAAACACCTGAAGCAGCAACACAGCAGCCAGGACACTAACTGAGGAAAATTCCAGCCTGTCTTAACGACCATTTCATGTTTCACCTCCAGGCTGGGTAAGAATCTGGACAGCCAGTGCAAGGAGCAGAGAATTGTACTCCTCACTTTCATTTGGCTGTCCTCAGCACTGTAGCATGGCATTCTCCTCCCTTGCACAATGCATCTTGAGATCCCAGCTGTACAGTGGCATGGCTTCTACAGGAAACATCCAGTAAATCTTTTTCTCTAGGGTTTAAGGCAATCCCTAGAGCAAAAACTGAACCTAGGAGTCCCTCTTACAGAACATCTGCTCTATCAACTGTAGTTGGGCCTCCTCTAGCTGTCTTTTTTAAGCTGTCTCTTTTACTCTTCCCTCCAAAGAACAGTTGAAAGTTCCTGCTCTTAACAGCTCTAAACTGTGAATCCCAAGTGTTTGGAGATGTCTTCCTACAGCATGCAGTAAGGTCTTTGGACAGGCCCTTGGTTTCAGGATGCCTTCTGTCCTCCCAGCCATGTCCTAGTACATGCCAGCAGGCAGATTTTAGCTAAGCTTCTCCCAATGAGTCTGTATTAGATCCCAGCGTCCAACACCTAACTCTCTCTGTCCATTGCACACAATCTACAGACAACAGTATTTGGTTGGATTTTATTATCACCCTAGATAACCCTCATTTACACAGGCATATTTTTAATGTCATCAAATATTTTTCCACATACTTGTCTTATGGGAGTTTAATACTTCCTAGCAGACCTATGTATAGCATTCAGCAAATATGTTAAGTATGAAAGAAAGGCTCCAAAGGCTCACAGAAGAAAGGGGAACAGCTATTTTCATGTCAGTGGCCCACTGGAGCCATCTGCTCAGCTGACAGAAATAATATATCTTCTTAAGCTCTCTCTATCCATTACTTACTGGTTTAGGTTTGTATACTTACACACTCAAATGATTCTAAAATCCTTCATTATTCTCTTGGGATGTATAATTATTGGTTTGTCTGTGAAATGGAAGAGAAATTTCTCTCTGAACACATAGTAATCAAAGCATCATTAACCATGCTTTCTGTGGTAAACTGCAGTTTTTTTCCTCCACTTTCCTGCCTGGGTGGTGGTATTTGTGCCAGTGGCTGAGAACAAGCATGATGTTTGAAAGACATCAACAAAGTCCATGTATTTTGGACAGTGTGTAACATTATCTGGGAAACAGAGAATAAAATCTAGATATAAAAATAGATGTGGTTAAGCCTATTCATAGAAAATTCTGGACTTGGGAACAGAGATCTTTTTCCAATATATTATGCAAAGCTGCTTTCACCTTTAATTGTAGATGAAGAGATGAATATATAAAAAAGTTTGCAAGTAACATTGCTCATTAACTTGCCTAACCCTTTACCCTGGTATTTTAAAAGAAATGAGGATCACACAATCATTTTGCCTGTCCATTCATCGGCTTCCCTCCTTATACTCTTCTTATTAGCCTTTAAGCTTCTCCATTCATTTCTATCAAATCAAACAAGAAGTTAAATTTCACACTATGAAAATTTGTGGCTGCATAGAGGGAAGGGACCCACATTAGTGCCTCTTGTTAGGAGAAGACCTTTATAAGTCTGTCCCTTGATCAGTTTCAAAGCCTGCTGGCTACTAAGCTTGTACATGCTGAGTAGCTGGTCAGCATACAGAGCACAGAGGCAACTAAGGCACATGTTCCCATATACACTGTAGGTTGAGGCAATGTGGAAAAGGGCATATGAGAGGACAACATGGAAGAGGAATGAGGGTGCTGAAAGGGAGAAGTGTAAGAGACAAAGGTTGCAAATCCATAACTCTGCCTTTATTCATCCTAATGGTCACAGGACAGCTTGTTATACCATTTTTCTGTGCTTGCTTTATAATTAAAATTATAAGATAAGCAAAGCCTCCCTGAAGAGAAAAGCAAAGCTATTATGTCAGTTTATGTCACTATGACATGGACAGATACATCTGCATTGCTCTGTTCTCTTGCCTTGGTTGTAAAAGCAGAAAGTTAGGTTCCATTTATACTCAGCTATAAAAAAATTATGGTTTGGCTTTTTCCTAGAATATCCATAATTTTAGGAACATCACATTCAAATCTGAGCAAATCTGAGTTCTAATAAGATTAGTCTGAAACAATTTTTTCTGCTTTATAGACATTCACAATGACATGCTAATTGCTGGTTTTACTCCACAGAAGATTACAAACATGTCTCAGGCACTTTTCCATCAGCATCACTGAGGGTGTTAAGTCTGAAACCAATGTGACGTACAGCATGCACCAAATGAATGTCTCTGGTACGGCACAGAATCCCACCACATGGATCAGTGATTTCACTACGGCAAATCCTGCTTTAGATACTCTTAATGATATGAATTGACATGGCTTTGAGCTCAAATGAGAGAAATTCTTTTACACTGGCTGAATAATGAACATCCTGCCTCTACAAAACATGTAGAGTGCTAAAGGCAAAGAACAGTCTTAATTAACAGGCTAGATCCTTATTTTATACCCTGTGAACCTCAGTCAAACTGATGAAAACAATGGAAGGGTTGAAAAAATACTGGGATAGGGTTATGCAGATAAGTGGAAGGTGACAGGTTAGGAAATCTGGTATTGTTACTCGAAATTTCATGTGTCAAGATACATCAGCTTGACCAATGAAGAACATGCTCCCTATCTAGTAATTCCCATAATCTTTAAAGGACTTCAGCCAAGACATGAAGAAAAAGAGAATGGATGTTTAAAATTAATAAGAATTCTTCACAACTTCTTCAGTAAATCAACTTAAAAAGCGGATGCACTAACTTTAATTTATAGCTAAGATTAAAAAGCCTTTAAATGCCTTTAAAATGTTCTTTGGGAAGCACAATAATTTGATTCCACTGAGACTTGTGTGCAAATGTTTAATTCTTCCAAAGAACCTGAACTTTTTATGACCTCTGGAAAATTGTAATTATTTTTTCTTTGCTTGTCGAGCTTTGGTTTCTTCACTGTGAAGATCAAAAAAACTGTCCCAAAAAGTAAATTTAGCATATGCTCTGGAGCCTGAGGTAATTAGGGAACAGTTCGTTCCCCTTAGCTTAAGAGACCAGCCACGCACTGACAGGAGAGCTTCAGCCCTGACTTCAACGGGAACCGGCGTAGTTTTACCAGGAAACGAATGGGGTCCTGGCTTTGAAAATCCAACATCGCCATCTATTGGATTTCTATCCCGAGTGAGCGACACAAATACTCTAATCCAGACGGGTTCCCTGGATTTTGCACATCACAAATTCAGTCTCTTTAACAATACAATCAGGAAGATTTTTTCATAAGGCAGCAACAGAACTTACATATCTCATCTTCAATTTCAATGAAGTCTCTTCCAGAAGTAATTCTTTTCTTTTTCAGTAAATCCATGAGGTAAACTGGTTAGCAAGTTTACTGAAAAAGAACTACATTCTGTAGATGCCTTTAAGAATCCCCTCCTTAAACTTTAAGTACATGGAGTGGCAACTTGGTTTCCATGGGAATTCACGTGTCTTAAAGTTTTATTCTGTTTTATTTTTAAAAAGAGAGACTCCAACACAGGACTAGAACCTATAAAAAAAATGAAAGCTGTGAAAAGCACCTCCTTTAACTGGAAGCTTCCAGATATAACACACATTCTTTTAGTAGAAAATCTTTCATTCAGTGTTCATTTCCAAAGTAATTCCCCTCTTGTGCAAAACATGAGTTAGCATGAGTTGCTAAGCGTCAGCAACACAGTACTCAGCTGCAGAACACACTCCATGGCCTGTCTGTACCCTACTGCAAGCGCAGTACTTCGTACACTGTTGCACCAGTATTTCACCCAATGTGACTTCAAGCGCCTTAATATCCATATTAACAAACTCTTGTTGTATCCCTGCTCATTTACATTATCCCTGTCTTAAGCAGCACAAGCCTGATGTTTTCCCGCGGAATGCATACTTTTAAGATACACCTGGAGTTTCTAGCAGCCGATGGTTTACAAACTTCAGTGTAAACTAGCCATTTTCACCAAACAACAAAGGCTCTTGCTTTGATGACTGGGTAAACACAGAGTCCAGCCCAGTGATCCCAATGCAACAGTCTACTGTGAGGAGCTGCAGTCAGGTGGGCAACAGAGAAAGCCTGAAATAGTCTACAAAGATAAGATCTTTTTAATATGCAGAATTCATAATCCAAATTTGCTCTAGTCCTGCTGTGCCCCTCCTGCAAAGCTTAGCCATTGTGTGAAAAACAAAAGCAATGCATATACACTGCTCGGTTTGTGAATATTCTGCTGTAAATATTTAAAAATGGCTAAAGACTATAAAATTCTAATGCAAATCCTCATAGTCTCTGGCTGTTTGAATCCAGGGGTTTTGTTCTGCTTGTTGGCAAAACTTAAACCTCCCTTCAAGCTCAGATTTGAAGTACCTTAACACCTTTAATACTGTGAAACCAGAATGGTATGCAAGATCAAACAAGTTTAGGATCATCTCAAAGTTACATGGGAAAATCCACATAGTCCTGAGCTGTGTAAACATCTGGGAGCTCAGAATTTGAATACCTCACAGTTCATGGAAACATAAAAAAAACAGTGCAACTTTCTGGGATGAAATATTAGAATATTGTTATCCACAAAACCAAATTAAATATGTGGATATCACCAGTCTGCAGGAGAGAGTGGAAGCTTTTACAAGCAAAGAGCTGCTTTTAGTCATCACAAGACCCAGAATGTTTTTCAGAATGCAGGTACATCTTTTTTCTCATGTTCAGCTTTCTGGCTTTTCATGTAAATCAAGCAAATGAGCAAGCACACAAAATTCAGCAGTAAAATGACACTCAATGAGTCCCAGAAATCACTGTAATTATGCATGCAGATTAAATGCCTAACTGTGTGCAGAGCTGTCTGGGAAATGTGACCATAAATACTGGAGCTACAAAGTCCCAGTGTGAGATTTAGTTCCCAGGTATTGTTCTCAGAAGTTTGCTCAGCATTAAATCAGCTAGCCTTCAATACTGAAACTATTGTATGTCTATTGTTACATCTTATGAACATCTCACCCTTAGAATTATGAGAAATTGGGACCACTTCTTTGGTCTTGTCAGAAGGTATTTTAGTGAACTCAAGGATACTGGGCTGTGAATAGCCATAGCTTTATCAAAACAGCAGAATCATTTCACCAAGTGCCAGTTAGGCATTGCTGCAAACTAGAAAATAACTATAATGAATTTTAAAAATATGTGTATCAACAATCTGAACAAAATGCTCTACTCCTCCCTGCTACCCTCTTGTCTTCTATAATAGTATTAATATCTATAAAAGATAGGTAAAATCTAAGCTTATCTTGAAAGCAGCAAGAAAAAAAGTATTTGCATACAATCTAGTAGAAAATGCTCATGTCAGAAGCAAAAGAATATAAATCTTCTTTCACAGTGGTCCTCTCAATATTTCTTTCAGCACTACTGAGACAGATAGAGTCAACACAACATTCTTCACCTCCTGCAGCTTTTCTTATGGCACACTGCATTGTACTTCAGTCTGTTGATCCTACCAGATAACATCACCACCATCATGCTGTTGGGTTGGGAAGATATAGGAAAAAAATTGGAAGGAAAACGAAGTTTTTTCTGGAGTAAAGTTCTGAGATACAGACTCTTTCTCTGACTTCACCTCTTGATCTTACACTTGGCTCAGTAAAAGTGTTGCAGTATTAAAGTGTTTCACTTGAGGTACTTACTGACCCTGGATTCTGTTAAGTGCTTACCAGGAGAGGTAAGCCCATTCAGAACAGCTAGTAAATCTCAACAATACAAACTGAGGCTCCCATTGCTGAAATCTTATCCAAACACACCTACTTATTCAGGATTATATGTGCTTGATTTTTTCAACAGGTGTTCGCTTAAACAAACATCAATGCTCTGAAAAATCCCTTAGCACCAGGAAGATTAAACAAATTATACCGAGCTTTCATTGTTTGTGTATATACAATCTACAGCTATTTATACACTTCCACTTACAGTAATGAATTAGACATTCTGAAAAACTGATTAAAGCAGTAACATGTTCTGTGTTCGAACAAGATTTAGTGGCAAAAACTGGCAACTGTCCTATAACCTGTAGAGTAAGCGCATCATACTAAGATGTGTATGTTTGAAATAACAACTTGTTCTTGTATTTTACAAACATAAAGTAACCTATGAACACAACACTCCTGTAGGAAAGGCTGAAGTGTAAAGAGAAAGTGAGACATACAGAAGGTCAGCACTGGGGAACCTTAATGCCAGAAGTCATGGAACATGGACTATGCAGATAGCTGATGAGGGGTTACAAAGTCTCTGCCTCTTCACTTGCCAGCTGGAGGATTGGTCTTCTGACGATGAGCAGAGAGCCTCCAGCTCTCCTGGTGGGTATCTGTTCCCTGAACACCAGTAAAGTCTTTGGGTCTCTACTTCATAGTCGCACTGAGAAGCAATTCCACATGAGAGAGATTCAGAGGCTTTCACTGAGCTGCAGCTTGCTCAGGGCTAACCTCAGGGGGAACCAACAATCCTAAACGCAGCCATGAGGCTCAAGGGTCACTGCTAAAAAAGAGTCCTGCTGATATCCCCATCTTTATTAAAACAGGAAAGCTTACCCTTCTTGGGAGATCCAGGGTGAAGATTCATAAAGGAATAATCACCCATACATGAAAGCAGGGATCTGGGATTCCAAGGAGTGGCAACTTTTCCCCTATGCTGGGCTGGAATTAAAAAAAATGCTAAATAGACTCCAGTGATAAAATCAGGGAGACCCACAGTGTCTCCAGATCAGAGGAGATGCAGGCAGAAAATTAATGTAGTAAAACATGCTAGTTTTTCTCACACTTTTTCCTATGAAGTCAGTAAGATGGCACACTTCATCAAAGTTGAGGAACTCTATTTAAAAATGTGATGATAAGGAAAAATTGTCATTCATTTTGGAATAGTAATGCCATGGGATAGAAGCCAAAGACAGCAGATAGGTTTTGGAGTGTGCACGACAGTGCTGGCCAGGGACTGAAATTGGGAACCACGGCATTCCTGAAAAGCAAATGTTCTTAATCCTGGCTTCCACTAAGTTTGGAGCTGTGTGGAACCTAGAAACCCCTGCCTCACAGAGGCAAGGCAGTATCTTGCTCTGATCTATGCAGTTCCAATTTCTGTGGAGCTTTTGCTGGCAAGTAAGGTCTCACCCAGAAAAAGGGCTAGCACACCACCCTGGATGGGTTGCTGACCCCAATGTCCAGCGTTATTTTTACCACTTCAATTCCTTCTGGGGATGAAACACTGTAACTTACTCAACCGCCTGTGCTCTTCGCACACAGCCAGAGGAGATTTAAATAGCACTTCAGCAAATTCGGAACAGCACCAATTGATTTTGTATCACAGCTGTAATTTCCCTCTTCAAATGACGTGGCATTTAACAGGACAGCAAGAAGGTTCAAAAATATTTTCTGTTAAGTCAGAATAAATTACACAGTTCTAGCAGAACAGCAGAAAGGCACATTTCTGTGGGCTAAATCATTGCAGCTGGGATACTGAGAATGCTGAATCTACTTTTCATCACGAGAGAAAGGGAGAAAAATCAGCCATAGAGCTCTTGTTTGCTTTCATTGTAACTAGCCATGCTCTTGCCAACTTACTGCAAAGTGTTCCCATCTCTCGTTAATACCCACATCCATCACTGGCACCAACAGGCTCAGTCACCAGAAATGCTCATTTAGAAGCAGCAATTAAACAAATTAAGACCAGAAATGAATCTGGCATCAGAATCTTCTATCGCTACCCCAACTCTGAAGTGTCAAACATCCCAGCACTCCTTCACGCTTTAATCAAAGCCTTGGGATGTCAGTTAGAAGTTGTTCAGGAATCAGACCACGTCAGAATATTTCTAAAGATGCACCTCCTCCTCAGCACCCTCATCTGGGACACATACACTCCAGCCCACGAATGGAGTTCTGCCAGATTTAATACCTTCTTGGTATTTTATCAACGCTAACTCCAAAGACCTGATATGGCTTCAACAGTCAGTGTATTTCCCCACAGCATGAGGAGAAAGAAGAAAATCATCCTCTCAATAAAAGATTGGTCATCTGTTTTTAAGAACCCATGTTCTCTGAGGATAATCCTTGACCAAGTCCTACTCATCAGAACAGGTTCTACCTAACCTGAATCTGGAACAGCCTATATAATGCAGGGGCTTTCTGGTTGTTACTGTTGTGTTTCGATGTTGTGGTGGTGTTTGGGGGTTGCATGTGGTGGGTTGTTTCAGCAGCTTTTGGGTTTGAGGTTGGTTTTTTTTTTTATCTAATTTTTCCTAAATTAGAGCATTTAACAACTTTAGAGAAATATTTTGAACTTCACCTTTCATCAGAACTTGCTTACTGTTTAGAGGAAGGAAACCCTCATGAGGATATACTTTAACTGCCTCATGGGTTAGCATAGTGATTTTCAATAAAAAGGCACTGCACACACCTTTTGACTCCAAAACTTGCGACAACTGTTTTGTTTCAAAAATCAGGGTTAACATTTGCGGGGTACACAAGGAATGCATGCAAAGCAAGATGAAAGGGAGCTTTATTCCATCTCTTAATTATACTAGATAAACGAACCACCAAGCAAAAGCAGTGCAGGCAACAAAACCTGAACCACCATCAACCGTCCGCTGCCGTAAACAGGACTACTCTTTTTGCCCACCTACCAAGACTTTCCTATTACCTTTTTCTTCACACCCCGACTTATGTTTCCAAGCCAGGCGGTATCGCCCGAGACCGCACCTCACCCACACCACCCCTAGCTGTGCCCTGTGCTTCATTTACCGCACACCCCGCGCCCCTCACCCTCGTCAGGTGAGCCTGAGCAGCGCCCTAGCAGTGGAAGCGGAGGTCTGCAGGAATGCTCGACCATCCCAGGGACCTCCCTTACCTTTAACCGATCCCTTAAGGAGCCTCCGGGACGGCAGCCCCCAGCCTCCTTAGAGCCACCCCACACCAGCCTAACAGGGGCCTACCCGAGTGCCTCCAGAGGGGCAGTTTCTAGGTATAACTTCTAACCTTGCAGCCAGCTAACACAGCTACACGAGCCACCCTTTCAGCCGCGCAGAAGGGCTGTGCCCGCGTTAAGATACCCGGCTCCAGCGCCCCGCGTTCACATGAGCGCGGCTTCGGGAAGAAGGAGCGCGGAGCGCAACGAGGAACCTCAGGGCAGCTCAGCTTCCCGCCCTCCACCTGAGGGGAGCGAGCGAGAGCCCTTCTCCCCATGCCCCCCGCCCGCCTACAACTCCCAGCAGGCTACGCGCGGACTCCTCCTATTGGCTGTGGCCAGCAGGAAGCGATCGCGGGGTGAAGGGTGAGGAGCAGGCGCAGCCCGAAGGAACGGCGGTGGGTGCAGGTCTGTGCTGCGGTCGGGAGCTCGCCTAGGCCCGGCCCGGCGCGGCCCGGCCGGGGTGAGGCGGCGGTGGTGTCATGGGGGGCGCTGGCTGCAGCCCGGCCCCTTATGTCAGGGGATGGAATAGGGCGGAGATAACAGCTGGGAACGGCTGCATGGGGCCTGGCTATAGGGGGTCGAGATGGGGCTGAAGGGGAGCGTGGGGCTGGCGGCAGGGCTTGTTGCACGCCATCCGCGGGGTCCGGGCCGGGCGAGGTGGTGCTGAGGCCCGTGGTTACGCAAGTATGTGCGACTTCAGCCCTGGTGCTGTGGAAAAGACGTAGTACAGCGCAGTTCCGAGCCGGTCCCAGGAGTCTGAGCGTGTCAGTTAACTTACGGGTGTAGCGTGCTGACCTCATGTTGCTGTGTCGTGCATGGAAGAAGCATGTACAGGTTGCTCCTCTCCCTGAGGGGTAACACGCTTCCCTCAGGGGATGTCGAGAGTACTTCTAAGTACTTTAGAGATTCATTTGCTGACAAGGTATTTCTACTGTATTTATTAAGGGCTTTTTCCTTCTCATTTCTAAAATCCTGTCCCCTTCAAAGAGTCCAACATGGAAGAGTTTAAAGATGCGAGCTCACCTGAAGAATTACTTGATCACTTAAAGCTTTCTGATCAGAAGAATTCAGAGACTGGCCCCAAAGATGCACAGAATCCCCAAAATATTGAAAGTGGATGCACAGCATCTTCAGCCAAAGATCTCACAACAGCAGATGAGTGTTTCCATGACTGTCGTGACTCCTTTGATGCAAAAGAACCTGTGCTGGATGATGAAGGGAATTTGCAGAATGATGAGACTAGCTCAAGGAAGCAGACAGAACTAGATGAAGAATACTTACTAGAACTAGAAAAAGATATGCCAGAAGAAGAAAAGCAGGTAATCCAAAGTTCCCATGTTGAATGTAAAAAGATAAATTTTCAGTGTCACATTTCTGAGTGGTCTGTGACTGGCAAGAATGTGGATCTTTAAAACTGTCTTATGTGTCTGGCTTTGCTGTTTTTAATTTCTTCTTTAGGCAGCAAACATTTTGTTTACTTTCCTTGCTGTTCTTAATCGTCACATTCCATTGCAGATTTTTGTCTACTTTCAGCAGTGTGTCAAGGTACTGCGGCTCAAAAGGGATTATAAGAAACAAAAATTCCCCTGTTCCATGTTCTTTAGTTTGTGTGCATTCACTGTTTTTCACCTGATTAGCTGCAAGGTGCTTTTCCAAAACTCAGAGCAGGTTTTGGGGTAAGTTTCGTACCTGAAAGGCTAGCTCATGTAATGCAACTAATTTGGATTAATTCTGAAAGTATCCCTATAGACTACTTAAGCTTTATTCAAACACAAGGCATGAAAGGTCTTGTTTTGTTTACCTTCAGTGTGGTTACATTGGGCAAAATATTTGGGTAACAAACGGGATAATGTTGTGAGGAATAATAAATAAGCTCTTGGAAGAAGTCCAGTATCTTCTGTAATGGTGTTTACTCCCCTGTAAGTCTGCATGAATCAGTTTTTTTGCCCCTCAGTCAGCGTTGTCACTTGACAGCAGTTAGTTTCAAGGTTCTAAGATAATATGGTCATCAAGTAGCTAGAAAAAAATATACTCTTTTTTTTTTTTCTTCTTAACTTGGAGAATAATTGTTAAATCAGTTGCAGCATTGGACTCTGTTTGCTTGAGTGATGGGGTGAATTTCTGCTGGTAATTATGTTCTCATAGCAAATAGTGTAGGGCTTGCTACTCATTTGTGGATTATTTTTTTTCCTTAATTCTTTTCAACTTTAGTTTGCAGATAGTGGGGGAGTAAAGACACTAAACTGAAATCTGTGTCCCAACATACAACTCATGTAATTATTTTCTTTAACACTATTTTTGACAAGTTAAATAGCTTCAGAAATAATCATGTTTCAAAGAACTGATCTAGCCTCTTAAAATCTGATTGAATTCTCCAAACAAGCAGTTACTTGTACTGAAAATTGAAATAGTGACAGAAAGTACCACTATAGTCTTTGGCATCTGGGGAAAAGATGGAATTCTGATGTATTGTAAATTATATGAAGGGAAGACCTCAGCAAACGTTAATAAATAGTCTGTTGCCATGAACTGGATCTTACTTTACTAAAGGAAGTAAAGTCCTTATTGGAAAGCAAGCTGCACAATTTGGATTATAGGTAACAATGAATAACTGATTATGATGAGGGAAGGAGAGAATGGAGTAAGGGCATGGTAGCTGATGAGAAGGTAGGCAGCATCTCAGGAAAGCATTACTTCATAGGGGAAGTTAGTGTATTGTGTAGCTCTATAGTTTTTATTCTGGGAACTCCCGAATCACCAATAACAGTAGAAAAACTAATGCAGTGGATGAGTACTACTAAAATGAGGCATTTGATGAAAAAGAAGGAGCAAAGGGTCATATAAAATTATTTTAAGTGCTTAAAATATTATGAATTAATTTATTGGGGCTTATTACTCTTTTGTACAGACAGGCTGATCTTTGCTAATTCAATTGACTTAGTAAAGCTGGACCACTCTTTCTTAACTGTTAGCTAGCCCTGACTGTGTTGTATAAGTAAATAAATGTTGGCTGTACCTTACCCAAAAAAGTTGGAAACAGGGAAGGGCTTGGCAGTGGCTCACCTATACCATGGTCTTACTGTCAGCTACTGTAAATAAGGAATGAGGGGCAGAAATATGCAGAGCTAAGATGTCACAGGTAACCAAACATATTTGTTTGTTACAAATCAGTATAGAGATATTTAATCAAGTGATGGCTCAAATAGTTCCCTTACTGGCAGGGTGAAATTTCTGACCAAAATACATCAGTGAAGACAAAAAGGTAGTTTTTAATGTGTTGTACAGATAGTTATGTTAATGTAGAAGTTCCCTGAGATAGAAAAGCAGTTTGTGACTAGTGGGTGAGAGGAACATGGAATGTAATCTCCTTGAAATATGAATGAGTCTAAGTGTAACATTTGACTTAGTGGAAATCACTTCATATCTCTCTCTCTTTCAATTTTGATGTCTGTAAAATGGGCATAAGGATGCTGGCCAGTTGTAATATTTTGAGATCTAGTAATTAATAACGGGAGGATGAGGAAGGAGGGAGAGGTTATTGGGTGCATCCTTTGCCCCGAAAGAACCTCGGGAGATCATCTAGTCCAATGCTCTGCGCGAAGATCAAATACATCAATCAGCCCAGAGCCACAGTGGCATCTCAGAGCCTGGGGACTGCATGGCCTCTCTGGGCCCCTGTTCTAGTGTTTAACTACCCTTGTGGTAGAAGCATTTTTTCCTTTTATTTAATTAGAATTGCCTTTGTCACGACCTGTAACCAGTGGCCCTTCTTTTTCTGCATGCCCAAAGGAAGAATCTGTCTTAATGTTCTCTAGTAATGAAGTCTCCTGAGCCATTTTTTCTTAAGGCTGGACAAACTCAGTTCTCCCAGGCTGTTTGCTTAGGTGATGGTCTCCAGTGTGCTGACCATCTTGGGGGCCCTCTGGACTCCTGGAAGTTGATGTCTTTGTATGGGGGTTCACCAAAACTGGGCACTCTTCAAATGCATTCTCTTCGCTGCTGAACACAGGGCAGTAATCGCTTTTCCGTGACCTGCTCACTACCAAGAAAAAACGTTGCATTGCTCTTGCATCTTTTCCAGTTTAAACTGAACAGTCCTGGTTTTCTACTTGTGTTTATTGCTTGTACAAGGAGCATTGTCATCATGAGTCATGATGGGGCTTCTGCAGCAGCCTATAACTTGAAGGCAGCTTGAGAGTTTCATAGACAAAATGCTAAAAACTGGGAGGAAATTGTGTCATAGAATTGAACTCTAGAAAGAGCAGCAGGACTGGAAATTGGGTGTCTTAGTTTCCATGTTGCTCTTGTTTCTGTTATATTGTTAGGTAATCATTTAATTTCACACATCAATTTTTGACTTTGTAAAATGAGCAGAAGAGTTGTGGCTGTTCAATACTTACAGTCAGCTTTGTGGAACTTCAGTGAAAGGTGCTATGGGAGTACAAAATGATAACTGTATAAAGCTGGAACAATTTTCTTAGAGAAAGTATTGAGACAGCTGCAGTTCTCATCTTTCTGTAGGTTTATTTCCAGTGGTATTGAGCAATTGTGCCCTTCAGCTTGATTTATGATTATACCTAATGAAATGGAGGGATTCCATCTCTTAGTATCACCATGACTATTAGACTGGGAATACTTACATTGTGAACTTTGTTGAACTATTGTGATCTTGTTTATGTTCCACAGAGAGCTTTTAGAGTGGGTTATAGAAATGGTCTTTAAGATACAGCTATTTTTTTCTTAACAAAATATTGTTGGCGTTTCTTACAAGAAAAGCTTGAGAAATCCAGAAACTAGAGAGGAATTACAAGCTTGCAACAGTTCAAACTATTGAAGTAGCTCATTTTCATGTTCTTACCCTGCATCACCTTACATCATCTGTGTAGTAAAACCATTATTCAGGGTTATTCCTGAATTGCCTCTCCAGCTTTCCTCATAGTATATGAAATTGATGTCTACAAATTTTATTTTCAAAGGTGAAATATTTTCTATATTTTGATTATGAAAAGAATCTGTTAAATGATGCAGCTTTTAAGAAGTACTGCAGTTACATTTTAAACCTCCTTCCAATTACTTAAAAGGTCATTTTTGAGAAAGGCAACATGATTTTTCTTTTTTGTTTGGTTAGTTGGGGTTTTTTTTGTTCTCAGCTGGACAAAATGAGGCAGAAATATTCCAAACTTGTTTATTTGACTGTTTAGGCTGTGACAAGAC
Organism: Psittacus erithacus; assembly: GCA_009867235.2. Lineage (NCBI taxonomy): Eukaryota > Metazoa > Chordata > Aves > Psittaciformes > Psittacidae > Psittacus > Psittacus erithacus. Next base: position 34,787 of record WYDI02032514.1, on the reverse strand, counting down.
ACTTAGCAGCAGTGCTGTATTTGCTACTTGGGCTGTCCTTGATCAGTTATTCTCAGCCCCCTGCTGCCTCTTTCATTGTGCTAGCGCACCTCTGCGAATGTGCAGTGAACCACTTACAGGGAATGATTCAGATGAAAAATAGTGCTGTATTTTTAGATCAAGGGCACCGCTGGTAAAAGTAGACATCAAATGGCAGCCTCCTGATGGCATTACAAGGGGAGATGGATTTTCGTGAATTACACTGCTTGCCTAAATAAGAAAAACTTCTTATGAACTGTGGTTGCAGCACCAACCATAAACTATGTACTTCAGTCATAAGGAAAGCTGGATTTTAGCCCTGCTCAGATCAAATTTGTGGAGCTATACCTTAATAGTTTGTGTTTTGTTTCATGTTTTGTTTTTAAACTAAGCCCACTGTTATATTTTAGCAGCTTGGGTTGTTTTGAATGATGTAGAAAAGAAAGTGTTTCATTTAATCTGGAGATGCAAAGACTGATTCTAGTCCTTGCCCTGTGTATTTATGCATATCCTATGTGCAAGCTTTCATGGTAGCAGCTCTGGGTAGAATTCTCACCCATGCAGAAGCTGCTCCAGAGATCAAGGAGAGGGAGGAAGCAGTTGTATATTTTCTCTCAGTTGTATTTAAAAAGCCCTATACAGTGAGATTTCTAATTTTAAGCAATAGGAATTATTTCCAGGGAAACAGTATTGATACTGTAGGAAGTCTTCTCTGCACAATGAAGCAAAATAAGAACTTGAAGCAATATTAAGACAGAAACCTGCAAGATGTATTCTTAAAAACAGATGGGCCTGGTTATGTGCCTGGACTTGCAACTCTGAGCTTTTTAAGAATTAAGCAGCCTGAAATAAAATTCTCTTATAAGATTTTGTTGTTTCAAAAGCATGCTGGTTGCTGCCTCAGCAAAGGCGCTGAGCAGTAAATTGCTTTTGATGCATTACAGACAGATTTTTCTGGCTAGTTGTCATTGACAGTGATGGCTTTGACGTTGGTCTAGTCCACAGGATTAATCAGAAGGCACTCAACAGCTGCTACATGGTAATTGTTTCAGTCTGACCTGGTCCTCTTCTGGAGGGACACCCATTAATTACGAGTTTATCCAGCAGCAAGATTCTGAATCCCTCATGCTGTTCCATCGTGACAGATGTTGTCTTGTTCTTGGGGCCTTGACTGTCAAAGATTAAAGCACCTGGCCTACTGAGCTCTTATTTTGGCTATAGAACACTCTCTTCCAGCTGCTGTAAGACCCTGGAATAAGTATCTAGTATTCCTCAAAAGCAGTTCCCTTTGGGCTGTTGCGTGTGCATTTGAGCTACAACTGGTTGTAATCATGCTCAACTTCTATTTTAACACTAGGAAATGTGTCAGCAAGATAAGGAACACAGCTCTGGTAGATTCTTGATTAGTGTATTTTTAGCAACTCCGTGAGAATTAAATGAAACTCATCTTTGAGAAACAGAATTTTTGAGCTATACCTGAGATTCCCTCACCCTTTTTTCACCAGGAGTTCTAGGATGTGTTAGAAAACATTGTCTTAATCAAGAAATTTCCTCAAACTGCTTCCTTCCTCGCTCTTTCTTCCCCATGCTTCAGGTTGATGCTGTTGTTCTTCCATAAATTACAGCTTCTTTATAGAATTTGCTTTTCTGGAACTGATCTGGAATTTCTTCTGGGATGGCTTCTCAGGTATAGTCATTCATTTCAGCATTTGATGTTTCCTACTTCCATATATCCAATATAATATAGAAACAATGACTTTGTCAAAGTTGCTGGTTTTTTTCTGTAGTATTTATAGACTAAAAGCTAAGGTACAAAGTGGAAGATGGGGTACAGCAAAGTTAATCATATTTTGGAGCAGTCTTCAGACTTGAAGGTGGTCTCAGAACTCTTTCCAGGAAGAACTACATAGTTGGACCAAAAAAACACCCGGATTATTAATACATGAGAGAACTCAACTGACTGAGCAGCAGTGAAACTTACTGGTATTTTTTCAGTAATTTATGTTATAAGGAACATGTCTTCTGTTAATTCTCATCAGCATTCAAAATAATTTGGTATAGCAATAAATCTTGGAATACAGTTGGGTTTTGAAGGTGTCACAATGCAGTGAAATATAATAAAAGGTGATCCTCTAATTCAGATGACCTACTTTAATAGCCTGAAATCTGTATACAGTACAGCACCAATACTAAATATGCTGTTTTGGTCAAATTTGAGAAAAAGATGGATTGCTAGAGTAAAACTGCCCTGTCCTACAGTTTGCAAAATGGAACAAAACATCTTGTCATATTTTCTGAGTTGATCAAACTTGAGAAGTATATCTGTATCTGCTGAAGTAATTAATTCCAAGTGCTGGTTAAAAGAACTTAGATAAAATCTGGAGTTACATTCTCCCTGTGTGATTTATAGTTTGAGCTATATTTTTAAATATAAAAGTCTTTCGTTGGATGGCAGTTTAATAATGTTTACCTTCATCTTTCAGTGCTGGTATCTGATTAAAATTATATAAGCTGAATGGAAAACCTTATGTTCAGTTTGTATTTCTCTGGAAGATGCTGATACTGTCATACTGAGATCTTTTCAACTTGTAGTGGTGATGGATTAAGTGGTCAGCTCCACTTTTCTGTCTGAGGCTGTTGCCTCTGGAACAGGAGGGACTGGATGGCATGTGTTGTCACTCAGGAGTAGTCACAGACTGGCATATTAAACCGTCTGTCAAGGATGGGTGTGATCTGTTGTCTCTGAAAGTGCTGCTTACGGTTTTAGGAAAAGGTAGTGACTTGGCGGGAGAAAGACTAACCTGTCTTTACTGAAGTGTTACAGTGAGCAAGAGATCAGCCAGTGTTCAGCAATGCTTATTACTCTGCCTTTAAGTGTAGAGGGCAGACTGGGCACAGTTTCCAAGCGACAACTCTAGCAAGATTTGAAAAAGGATATAAAAGGATATTTGAGTGACTACAACCTTACACTGAAATTCAAATCCTTAAATGCATGATACAGCAATAGCTTCACAAAACTGCAGGGGGAAGCAGTTGACTACTAATGGATGATTTAGAAACAGAATTGGTATTTGAAGCTGAAAAATATATTCCTTATCTGTTTAAATTCCTTGCTTCCATGCACCCTTTGAACTCCAGTAATTTTGAATTGACTTCTACTTGGTGACTTTATAAAAGGGTATATGAGATGCAGATGTGCATTGTCACACTGCATAAATAGCCTTACAGAGAAGAAAGAGTACACATTTGCTGCTCTTGACAAAAGTGGGGCCAAGAACAATTCCCTAGCAAAGTTAAATCAATTGATCAAATAAAATGCATAGGAACAGACAGGGGAAGCATAGTTGGAAACATTACGAGCTGAGGGTGTTCGTCCTTCAGCTCTTACCAGCTCTATTTAAGGATTTCACTTCCAGCTTATTATATTGGTTACTTTTTAAACAGAGAAAATGTGTAGATTTTCTTCTCTAATAGCATAATAATGCTTTAATACTTTCATTTTTAATGCAGAGTTTTTGTGAGGCCCAGGGGCTGTATTTGATGGCCTTTCTTTTGAATTGTTTGTTGTCAGAAGGTCAAGCTATCTTTTCTTATTACTTCAGATCAGGCCTTAATCTTCAGTACCTCTTGCTTGCTAGGCAGGTTTATGTTAAAAATCCTGATTTCTTCATAATATGGATGATTGTAATTCAGTATCCAAATCTGTAAACATTTCTAAATGGATCCTTTAAGAATCATATTACCAGTTAAATGTAGTTATTTCTTCTAGACTTAAAAAAAAATATTTTTGACTTTGTACATCAAAAACTAATGCCTCTGTGCCACTTGGAATTGTCATCTTTGTGTTAGTAAGATTGGCAAAACCCAGTCCTTAATATTTAGTTGTCTGTGAAGAGCAGAAAATCATAATAGAGTGTAAATTGGGGAAGTTGTGCCTGACCCCGATGTTGTGTATGAGCAGCCTCAGGGAATGTAGTGGGTCAAGATGTCTTTTCCTTAGGTAGAGCATTCTAGGAGTTCAGTCTGACCTACTTCCCTCCTGAGGAAAGGGTAGCCTGCCCTGCAGCTACTGAAATCTCTTCCTGAAAAATGAAATGGTGGGGACACTGACATGACAGTGTGCAGAATTTGTCCCAAGGACAAGTCACTTGCAATTTTTTCACTCCAGGCTGATATGATCACAGTAAACTGATGACCAGTCAGTTTGCAATTGTCCATCCAAGCTGGAAATTCAGCATACTGAGTGAGGAGGTTAAGCCTTCTAACAGTGGTTTAGGTTTTGGGTTGGTTTTGTTTGTTTGTGTGTTTTGTGTTTTTTGGGGTTGGCTTTTTCACCCTGAATTTGAATAGGAGACAGTATCCATTGGAGTGAACCTTTCATGTTAAATGTAAATTCGTCCAAAATAGTTGATTTTCACTGCTTTTGTGTTAGGATTTTCTGTTAAATAAATGTATATATGGAGGAATAGATGATGCATGTATTTCATAAATACACAGTATGCTTTAGAGGGCGGTACATTTAGGGTGTGACATAGCAGTATGTGTGCTTCTGCATTTTGTGGAAAAAGCAGAGGAATTTGCTTTTGTGGATAGTCTGCTACTATGTATTGCTTAGGGGTCATGCTTCAAATGGAATTTCAGAATGATGCATGAGACTCTGTAGACTTTACCTTCATATATGAACTTTAGCTATAGACTTTACCTTTCTGAAAAATGCAGTGGAAACTTGTACAGTTTAGATCTTAAGGGGCAGCCTGAAACCCATCATACAGAGATATCTTGAAAACCTTGGTCAGGCTGTAACAGAAATACTGGTTTTGAAGCAGGACTGCATTGCTTGCATTGCTGCTTTCCTGAGTAAGCTGCAAAGCCATATACGGTGTTCTTAACAATACTGCTGGCTTCTGAAACATGCTTAGACAATACCTTTTCTGGTCAAATAATCAGAAGTGACTGCAAAACTGTCACTGACATTGAGTGCCTCTAACAGTTAAGTGACTAATAGTCTCTGTCCTTCAGGTTTGATTTGCAGGCAAGAGGACATGCCAAGGAACAGGCTCTCGGAGGAGGAGCTGTTGTATGAATCATCAGCTTGCCAGTGTGATAGTTGTTAAACTCTTCTGTTGCTCAGAACTTTCATCTGCCCATGTTTCCCCAGGGAATATGGCCATACAGCCACCTTGGTCTTTCTCTGTGCTGTTGGAGGTCACAATCCTCTTGGCTACCTGAGAAGGAATTCCACAATGGAAGAATTTTTCATTTACTCTTTTTTAGGATAAAGCTTATTCTCCTGAAGCCTTCTTGCTGCAAATCTCCTTTTATGTTAGCATTTAATACTTACCTGGGGTAAACGTGTAATATTTTGTAATAATTTTAATAGAATGAAGCAACATAATGATAGTATAGGTAAAGCTTTTTATCCAGTTTTCCTTGATTTTAGGGTTTCTGCATTAGGAGTAGCATGACCATGCTGCAGTTGTCATTTTATACAAGAAAAGCTCTTTCGTTACTGTGGAGTTGTAACTCTACCTTATACAACAGTGAATCAGTTAGTGGCACTTAAAGGCCAGTTCTAAGTAGGTCATGAGCAGTGAAGTCGGTAGGGCTGGTGTTTCGAACATTTCTTTTCTTGAATGAGGCTTGTCTGTGTAGATCTTTCATATTTTCCAGTAGGATCATCCTCCCAAACCTGTGCTGATACCTGGCTGCTTTGTTCGCTAGTATGAAAGTCATGCCAGTTCTGTTGTGCTTTCATTATATGCATTCAAGATGTTAAAAACTTCTTTCTGTGGAGTGCTGACCGTGTGTGGCAGTGGCCTTACTGGAGCTGTTCTGTCTGGCACTTGGGAAGTTTGGGAACAGCTTTCAAATACAGTTAAGCACTCCCTGTGCTGAATAGAAGAATCCTGCATATCTGAATTCGTGCTTGTGCCCTAAGTGCCTAAATTTGTTTGTATGCTCATATTTAGAAAGCACCAACTGGCTTGTGTACATTGGTGCGAGTGACATTGTGGAAGAATTGCTGTAGGTTTCTCAATCCACACTGGAGGCAAGCCAGTTTCTAAATAGTGTGTTTTGTCTGACCTATATTTTCTTTGGTTTTGTTTTTTAAATATGAGGAGTAATGAGTATTAGGAAACGTTTACTAGGCAATAGGAAAAAAAAAATGATTGATCTAGGCATATATCGAAAGGGTCAGATGATACTTTGCTGTGTAATTTTGTGAGTCACAACTGAATGCCATTCTGCTGAGCCTTGTTTTCAGAGCATTGTGATATGTTATTACTAAGATGGTGACAGTGGTCAGGTGAATTAATTTCTAAACCTAATAAAAGCAAGAGGAGAGAACCTCTGATTTTGTATTGTTTGTCAGCTACTTGGCATCGCTGTGAGATGGTGCAGCGCTCTACAAAGAGTACTATATTTAGCTGTTTCCAAGGAGATGTTCTGTGTGATATTGATAATTGCATTAATCCTTGATTTACACAATCTGCAGGAAAGGAAACTGCTCCTTTTCCTAGTGCTGGCTTTTTAATTGCTCAATGATCTGTAATTTATAGACACCTCGATGCAAGTCCTTTGTGTATGCATGTGTGTTGAGGGCAAAACCAGTGGTAAAATGATCATTTTTCTACCCTAGAAATGATTTGTGAACATGAGCATTGCTTTTTGATGTTACTGTCTGGCTTGTACTGCTTTGTTTTCACTTGTGTGAGGTATGTGTGCATGTGAAAGTCCCATTGTAAATAGGTTGAAGAGATGGCTTGGTGACATCCTGTATTTTCTGTGTCAAAGGCTAAAAGCATTCATGTCAACTTCACTACTGCCAAGAGTACTGTTAAGATATTCATGGTTGAAAACACAACTCTGCTCAGCATGTGCAATTTTCACTGTATAACAGAACAATCTTCCTGTCTCTAGGTCTGATGTTTAGTCACTCACCGCATAAGAAATTTTTCAGCACAGTATTATCCATGGACCTGTTTCTAATGCAGTCAGCTCAACATGCTTCGTGCATGTAACTATGAATTTCAAGGAAACCTTTAAGACTTTGTCTAAAATATATTCTACATAGTTGACCTGCACTGTCTGAATTAAATTGAGTTGGAAAAGAAGGAGCAAACAGCCAGCTAAAAAGCTAATGTATTAGTTTAAACCATGTTATTCACTGTGAATCCTCTTCCTGCATTTTGTTGTCCATGAATTGGAGCTTTTTAATTGCCCTGTTGTTCTACTGCACTGTTTCATGGATATGTAAAGTACATCATGTCACAGTGACTACAAGCAAGTGATCTTGGTGCTGCTTAAAATTCTTCAGGTTCTGTTTTATTCTGATTTCCATTCATACTTCATTTGGAACTGCAGCTGACCTACTTGTTCATTTCAATTAAATACTTTGAGACATTGTCTTTTCTTTTGTAGAAAAGAAGGAAGGAGAGCACAATGCTGAAGGAGAAAGGAAATGAGCAGTTCAAGAAAGGAGGTGGGTTGATAATCTTTTAACACCATGTGGCTGTTAGAGAATCTTAATTAATACTTAGGTGATGTAGAAAACCCATAGGAAGATTTCACACCTATCATTATTCAAATTTATCATCTGTATCATTTTTCATCCAGCTCTAGAGAACAGAAGGAGATAGGAGACCTCCTCTAAGAGTTAAGTTGAAATCACAAAGACTTGGATTACTAAATCAGGGTTCTCATGAACGCTAAGTGTTTAAATCTAAGAACATGGTACAGAATTGACTGCTTTCCAGTGCCAGGATTTCTTTTGCTAATCAAAAAAGGCTTCCACTACGCTCTGAGTTTTGCTGATGTGTGTTCTCAGAATTGATGCAGGACTCAGTGGTTCAGTAGCTCTCATATCTTTGTACATGTTTCTTTTTCCCCACTGGCTCTATCGGTTATGCGTTTTGTTTGTGTGTGTGTATATATACAGACATCTATATACACGTATGTACGTCTATATGTACTTCATGTGCATCTAGATACAAATGTGTATACAGAGATGTACACACATGTATACATGTAACACAAATACATATATTAAAAAAATCTAGAGGTATGTACATTTCTAGCTTATGCCAGAACTGGAGTGTTCTGAACATAACAGAAGGGTTGACTTCAGTAATAAATAACTGTACCAATGCTTTTAATTAAAAAGGGGGAAGTGATTTTGACACCTGCCTTTCATTTAATGTTCTGCTGGTGGGTAGAGATTTCACAAAGAAACCAGGAAATGCAGATTCATACTTTCTTCAGTCAGCAGGGACACAACCAAGTAACTTCCCCTTTCTCGAAGTATGTCCTGATAACCAGACAGTGGCCTTTCTATTGGAGGTTTTTTACTGTGTGCTAAAAAAGCAAGATTCCTGGGGAATGATTTACCAATTCAGGCAAACATCAGAGCAGGCAGAAGGGAACTGGTCGGACCATGAAAGCAGCAAGCCTGTAATTTTAGGTGAATCATCCTGTGAAGTCCTATCCATAATCTCTTCTTGACAAATTCTTTGGCAGATCTTTTCAGTGGGTCTGTGCCTGCCAGCATGCTTACTACTGAGAAATACACAACCTTTTAAGCACCTGGATGGTCACCAGCTAATGTGCACAGCAAGAATTGCTCTGTTTTGAGGCCAGTGAACTTGTCAGCTGGCAGGGCATTGTTCAGTCCGTATAGGGCCTTTTCACTCTTGACTCTGTCTTTATTGGAAAATGTATAACTTGATAATCCCATGTGGTTTTCCACTGGTCCTTGCTTTAAACCAGACTTGATGATGGATGACCTTTAGGTGATGATGGGTTTATGGTGACTGACCTTGAAGTCAGTCATTGAAGATGATGTGACAAATGAAATATCCCTGTAGCTGCTTTGAACAGATACCGATGCAATGTTTTTCAGCATATGATTCCTTTCAGATCAAGGATATGCTTAATCTAAAGAGATTCTACCTCTAAGGCTGGTGCTCAAATAGAATGAAACAATTTCAAGGATAAGAATTATATGCACATCATGCTGCACTTGTTACATTAAGCTCAGGACTATATTTCTGCTTTTACAAAAGTGTTGATTTTGAAATAATGAATTGTCATTGATCTGTGTATGACTTGGTAATGTAGTTTGTCTGAGAGCAGCTACCGATTCTGCTTTAATACTGCATCATATACTGAGAAATGTTTCCAAAGAAATCTTAGCCATGTGGTTCACTGACTGTACTGGAATTTGAAATAAATGGTCTGGTTTAGTCTTTTTTGCTATTGCATCTGCAGACTTTGGAGAGGCAGAAGACTCTTACACAAAGGCTCTGCAGATTTGTCCAGCCTGCTTCCAGAAAGATAGGGCTGTTCTATTTTCAAACAGAGCTGCTGCAAAAATGAAACAGGTGAATATATTTTTTTTATTTTATGAAACACCATGTATTGATTATCTGACAAATGCAGTAATGAAATCATTAGGGGTGCATGAAGGAGGGCAAAGAATAAAGCTGTTTGCTCAGTCTGTCATGCTCCCAGTAGAAATGCTTTTGGTTTTACTGAGGATGAATACAAACCTGTTCCAGTTGCCACTGGAACAGCTGTTCAAAGTTGCTGTGGTGCGTTATGTTTAAAACACTTATTTTGCTTTCATTTGCTCTGTTTTAATTAAATTCAAAGTTCATTTCTTCAAGCATGTTCAGTATGTGCAGACCATGTGTTAGATTGTTTAGAATTATAGCGAGTTAGTGGTTTGGGTTGTTTGTTGTTTGTTTTTTTTTCCTAAAAGCCTGGATTGTTATATACTTGTCGTTATTTAATTTGCTGTAATGCTTTGAGACATAAGCAGGACTTCCTAACTTTATTAATTGGCTTTATTAATTCAGTTAGTCTGTTTCCTACACAGTTCCTTTGTAACAGGACAGACCTATGTAATAGCACATGGTCAGGATAGAATGGCTATGGCTTTCTTGCTGTGTTCTTTATTCCATGGCCAGGGACAAGGATAAAAATGGAATAAACTCTAAACTGAGAAACTTCCCCATAATCCAGATGTTAACTATTCATATCACTGGGAAAATAATCGAATAGTCCCCAAAGGAACCCAAGGTGACAAAAGACCAGTGCATGTACTAGTGTATCTCGCCAGTATTGGTCAGTGAAACTTGACAGACTGATACATTACTCTGAAAATAGATTCATTTTATTAATATTATGAATAGCTTCTCCATTGAATTTGGTCTTCCATATCTGCTGCACCCATTTGCTTTGCACTATAGTAGAAGCTTGGGGGGCAGGTTTTGTTTTATGGAGAAGATAGTTCCTTGGGTGTAGAAATGTTACAGCTACTTACATCAACGGTACAAGCACAGAACAGCCTGATGTTTTATTTATATTTTTTAAGCCCTTTTAGTTTGGATGAAAATAGGATCTCTGTCTCAGCTCCTTTGCTTGCTTTCTTGTTTCATTACAAGCAGATTGCCTGGCTCTCATCTTCTAACTATGGTTGTCCGGGTGCACTAAAATCTTGTCCCTACCACTTCTGAAAGTCTCATGCATTGTCCCTAGTAGCAAAAGCTGTATTAGTGCTAAAGGCAATGTCTGCTTTCCAAATGTCTTAGCTTGTACAGACAAGAGTTTATCTGTGATTCTTGGGAACTGCCTATTCCGACCCCTTAATTAATTGACAAAGGTAGAAAAGCTGTAGCTCAGCTAAGCCAAGGCCTGCAGATGTGACTCAGCCTTTTGACTGGAGCCTGCTTCTGGCTGTGCAGTGCAGGCAGATTAGTGGGGCAGCCCTGCAATTTGAACATTGGCAGCCTTCACAGAGAGGAAGCTAATCACTGGTAAAGAGCTTTGCATCAGAAGCAATGGTATGAAAAGCCCTGATTGCATGAACATCCCAGTTCCTTGGAATGCCAAACTCTCTTGCCTCCAATTGTATATAATCTGTTTTGCAATAATTTTCAAATAGGGCTTTAATATAACAAAACTATTTTGTGTTTTAGGACAAGACAGAAGCTGCCCTAAGTGACTGCAGCAAAGGTATGACTTTTTTCCTATGTGCTGCTTTTGTGCCAGATCTTTCATGCATAAATTATGCTATTTAGTGCCTTACTGCAGAGCTGTAAATTCGGGCGTACAGGTCTTTAAAGAATTTAAAGAAAAGCTGTGATGGGAGACACCCGAATCTCAACTTATTTATAGTATTTATTTTGTAAAATGTCTTATTTTTTCCTGTCTGAAATAATCTACTTTCTATTCCCTTGTGCCAGTAAGGCTGCTGTTTGTACTTCTTCATAGGAAAGTCTTTTTATTATGGAAGCTGTTTCCTTATACCTACTATTTTAAACCTGCTTCCACCTGCCATTCCCCCTCCAAAACTTGGTTTAATCCCAGATTCCAAAGAACCATTAGGCCATACAGAATTGAAAGTATCATCAAGTCCCTTTTATGCATGGCTTTTGCTTTGTCACAAGGGCTTATGCTCTCCTGTTCTTGTACTGCATAGTTTTCTCCCTGCAGCTTGTGGCGAAATGGTTTCAGCTGTGCATTGTTTTATTGCTGCCACCCACTCATCCATGCTCAAGTATTTGTTAAACTCCCTATGACAGCTGGGGAAAAAATTCCAAATCCCCAATCAGAAAACTGATCCAATGGCTGCATGCCAGTGCTGCTTGTACAGTAAATAGGAGTTTGTACATGCTCAAAGTACTGTTGAAGGTAACAAATTCTAGCTGGCCTCTGTCATTTTGGGGGTTTGCCTTGTTTTGGTGGTGGTGCATTTTGAAAAACACTGCTGATTCTGTAGTGGCTGAAAGGCACACTCAGCTGTGCTTTGCAGCAGTGAGACTTAACCTACCAGCGCTTGATATTCCCCGAGGATTTTGCTTACAAACTGCAATGCAACACTTGGAGCACAGCAGAGCAATTCACACTAACCTGCAACTTGCTGACTGTAGCATTGTCTTTGTCCTTCCAGAAGGAATGAGCTAGAATATTTGTCTAAATAGTCCTAGATTAAATTGTCCTGAGAACAGTTAGTAATTATCAAATGGGCAGTCTCTCATATTCCCTTTTTCCGTGATGAAAAATGGATTAAGAAATTTTTGAGAAATTAACCATTTGCAGGTTACTGGCAAGTTTAGCATTCAGTCTTAACTGCGTCTGTAAACAGGGCTGCCAAGGGAATAAGGAGAGGAAAAGCTTAAATTCAGTCAGTATGCCCCTCTGCTGACTTTTAGAGCTAATATAACTGTGGATTCCCAACCCAATTTTAACTGCTTGATATTAAATTCAGAAGAACAGCAGAAGTTCTCCTGGAGTTTGTCTCAACTTGAACTGAGAGAAGCAGAGAAATGCTTATTTTCCCTGCTTATCATAGGTATATTTAACTGTAGTTGTAATCTAACAATATACACTTATTAAATATACAAAAGCTGAAAAATATCTTGCAGGTCCTTAAAATTTCTGAAGCATCAATGAAAATACAGTATTGCAAAATTAAATGTTTGTGTATTATAAATCACTTCTATCTGTGATAGATTGTAGACATTAAATGAAACATGCTTATTTGCACTAGACTTTCACAGGCAGATGTATGCCTTTCTGAAATGTTACTTTGCTTTTAAACTGACTCTCCTTGATTCTAAGCTACATTATAAAGATGACTATTAAGAATGTAATACAGCCTTAAGAATTCATTTGAAGGGTGTAGAAATGTTTCAGATAAAATACTATGCTTTCTTTTTGTTTTCTAGCAGTGGAATTGGATCCTAACTATATTAGAGCTTTGCTGAGGAGAGCAGAACTATATGAAAAAACAGAAAAACTAGATGAAGCTCTGGAAGATTATAAGGCAGTCCTAGAAAAAGACCCATCAGTTCATCAAGCCAGGGAAGCATGCATGGTAAGCCTTTTTAGTATACTCTGGCTTCACTTTAAGCCAAGGTCTTGTCTTCTTTTCCTGTGCGCACACACACGCATCGTTCTAGTTTTCTGACTGAGGCTGTTAATTGTATTTTTGCATGTTCTAGAAAAGGTTGCCCAAACCACTCATGCATCTTAGTAGCCATCACTTCAATGTGGATCTGCAGTTTGGAGATCAGATACAGTTCTTGCTGGCTGTTAATTGTTTGGAGTCTTGTTTTCAATAGTTACTTCCCTGATTGGTAAATTTGCAGTTGAACACCTTTATGGCATAATTATAAAATAATTACTTTTTTTTTATTACTTGATTATGTAATTTTGGCAAAGAACAGGATTCCATCAGTTTGTATCTATGTTTGTATCTACTTTAAAGTGTTGATGTTTTTGTTTCTTCATTTAGCTGTTTTCTGTTCTTGTTCTTTCCTGTCTTGTGTGTGTATTGGCCACTTAGAGTTATTTTACTAATAGTGCCTGAAGTCTACTATCAGTCTTCAAAAACTTAGCCTTTCACTTGAAGAAAAAGGCCCTTTATGGCTGCTAACAGCAGTCTCTCCTGAATTCAGTTGCTTTATTCATTCTTCAGAACAGAATTAAAAAGATCTGCAGCTCAGTACCATGTTCCAGTGTCCATTTTCACCACTTTCAATCAAATTACAAACACTTCAGGATTAAACATTTATTGCAGAATCTTCGCCATATCTCTGCAAGTGTAAGGAAATGCTTTAAAAGCTTCCTTTGCCTTTCAAATGTGTCAGCTTGGATGAAAAAAAGGTAACCCCCATGCACTTCCTGAAACCCCAATCTAACATGTAGATAATCCCTAGTCAGTGGGGATTTAAAGCCACTGCTACAGCCTGCTGATTTGAGGTTTCAAGTAACTCTTTGTGGAACCAGCAGGAAGTGATTTTTCTAGCAATACTTAGGATGTTAATGCTCAGTATGGAAAATAGCTGTGGATTTGACAAGTTCAGAGGGTCTTTTCACAAGGGTAGCAAGAAAGGAAATTTATTTTGTGCAGAAAGCTCCTATGACAGGCTGCTTGCTGTTCTGATTCTTGAAAAGCGGGTATGAAGGCTCTATTGAAAGCGCAAATGTCCTAGAGATGTAGCTAGACAGCCTGTGGTTTTGAAGGAACACTAATGCTAATGAAAGGTAGCCACTATAAGAAGTACAGTGGTGGCCACTTTGTATCAAAGTGGGAGCTTCCAGTCATGGTAGGTGAATGGTTTGCTGGCATCAGGGAGCCTGGAAAGAGCTGACCATCTTCTGCAAGGAAAACAATATCCAATCTATTCTTCACTTACATTTTAAGGTAAACGGATGCTGTTTTAAAGTGTAATGCTTAGTTGGACACCCAAATCCATATGCGAGTGCCTGACTTTATATCCAGTTAAATTTTCAAAGGGTGTCATTGTTTTAGTTCAGCTTCACATCAGTGAAATCATTTGCTTCACCTGACAACTTATCTCTAAAACCACTTTGAATATGTTGATGCAGAAATATTTTTAAAACACTTAGGTTTGCTTTAATTCTTCATTTGGGAAAATAAATCATTAGTAGTGATTCTTCCCTCCCCCCTCCTTTTCCCATACTACGGTGTTGGAAGTGACAGATTAGAAACTGCTTTTATAGTGTATTAGGCAAGAAGCCTTGCCTGAAATTACTTCCTTTGGGACATCAGTTGCCCTGATGGCAGAAAAATACTCTGCTTAACTGTGTAATTCCTGTTAATGGTAAGGGTTTCACAGAACAGCTATACTGATGTTCTAACTAACTGCTGCTTACAAAGCTGTCCAGTTGCTTTCCTTGTGCTAGCGCTGCTGCTAGCTTATGTCTGGCCCTAGGGGATGGCTGGTTCTATACATGAGTCTGTCAGACAACTAACTGCTAAAGAGAAAAATAGCAACAAGCAAGCAAAATAACCCAACAACCAAAAAGCCCAAAAGCAAATAGTTACATGGTTGGCTTTTTGCAGTCAGATAAGTCCTGCTGCAAATACTAGTGAGAAAGAAAGATGTGGTCAAGGCAGTACAGGAATCGGGGCCATCGCTTTTGGCAGCATCCATTGACAAGGTCGGTTTACTGTACTGTGAAACAATCCTTGATGCTTGTTGCATGCAGCTAGTTGAGAGCAGGGGAGCGCTTTATCACCTAGCTCTTGTCAGTGGCTCATTAAATGACAAGCTTGTCAAACATCATTACTGAACGGGCAGTGACTGTGATGGGTCCATCACAGTCTAGAAAAGAGTATTTGTGTTGGCCTTTTTTATAGTCTCCTAGCTGAGACTATGGTTTATTTGGTCCAGGAATTCAGCCAGTGAGTCTGCTGACTTTTCTAAAGGAAAGGATGGGATTTACTTTCTGCAGCTTGTAGTCCTTTTAGCATTAGATCAGCTCCAGAGATCTAGAGTAATCTAGCCAGTTACTTGGTAGAATAGCATTAGTGTATGAGGGACATATTTTAGCAGCTTATCATACAGAGAACAACTTTGAACATGATATAAATTGTTATGAACCACCAGTCAGACTCCACAGATTAAGACTTGACAGTGCTGTTGTTCTTCCTGGTCATCTTTCAGGAATGTTTTAGAACACTATAATATATTCTTAATTTTTGTAGCTGGGAAGCACAGAGGTTGGCTGTTTCATCTACCTTCTGCTTCTTGACCTCATTTTACTAGGCAGAGGCTTTAGGCTCACATGCGGTGCAGAATACTTTGTACAAAATGCCCTCAGTTTACACTGCAGTGGGATTCTGCCCTTGAGTTGGTCCTGTTCTTTGTCAAGTTGCTGGGTAGAGGCAATCTTCCAAGACTGAAACTTAGAACGCCCCTCTTAAAAAATTGCTGAGGAAATACTGACAGATAGTTCTACACTTGTTAAGAGATTCATAATAAATCTCTAAATTTCATAGTACAAAAAACCAATTCCAGCTCTAGTGTTGACTCCACATATGTGGTTAACATGTCTAATATGTAGGAGACTAAGGAGCTTTGCTTTATTGTAAGGTAAAGTGCATTGCTCTCTGCAACGTTTCTCTGCAGTGTTTTTTCCCCCTCACTGGTAATGGAAATGATGCATCAAGAGAATCTGCAAATTAGCTTCATTCAGTGTTGCAGCAAATCTTTCTCCTTCCCGTAGAAAAGATACAGAAAATATTTCACATGCTGCTTCAGGGAATGTCATGATCTTGCTAAATGGCAGTTTAAAAATACTGAATGCAGAGTAGTTCTTTGCTTTCATTCCTGATTTGGTAACTTCTTTAACATTTCGGTACTGTTTATACTGCAGGAGTACAGTGCTAATATTTTGATTTAAATTCTGGTCTCACTTCCATTACTTTTGACATCTTCAATGGTAAATTAAACAGTTTGAAATTGTAATGTTTTGCAGACTAGTAGTCCCTACTGATGCTTTCCTAGAAAGTGTTTAATTACACAGTATCAATCTATGTAGGATCAATCTTTAGGTTTTGTTTTTAGCAGGTGAGTAACAGTGTTGTGTGAATTTTAGCTTCAGCACAGTTTTTGAGGGATTGGCAAGCAAGATAAACTTATTTGCCAAAAGAAGCTGCACTTTGAGATAAGGACAGCTATTTATCTGGTGTCTGTGATGCTTACAGACACCTTCCTTTAGATAACTAACCCTGCAAATACATTTCTGGAGTGAGAAATGCTGAGTCTTTCTAATGCAAGTATTGAGACAGACAAAACATAGAGTATGTATCAAGTATGTATGTTCAGATCAAAGATATGTATCTTCATTTCCTCCCAAAGCCTTACGTCCAAATGGGAGAGAAACATGCTATGTATGCCAAACTCATCCAAGATACAGCAAATTGCATAGCCACAATGCAAACTGAATTTAGAGCCTGGGGATATTCACACGTTTTCATGCAGGCAGCTTAGGTCCAGATCTGCACCCAACTTAATAAGCCCCTCTGGGTCAGCAGGATTCAGATGAGGTCTGAGTGGGCTAATTAGATCTGGCTCACTGGTGGTAGTGCTGGGCTTGGCTGGTTTCAAGCTTAGCCATCCGTGTATAGCTGTGTTCTATTCCTTAGCACTCATTTTTCTGTTGTTATTTTTTTCTGGGTTGTACCACCTCTCTTCCCCACTGCTATAGAAAATGAACTGTATTTGCCTGTGTTCATCACTGTATCCTGTATTAAAGAGGAATAGCCAGGCAGCCTTGTCCATGGGCTTTTTCTCGAGGTGAACAACTCATCTCATTGCGGCAGTGGTATCAGAAGGATAGATCTGTCCATGGTGTCTGGAGCTGTAAATGACAAGAAGACACAAGCTTAGGAGATTAATTCTTTAACAATGTTGAGAAGCCGCTTATCACAAGGGAAGTGTACCTGGAGTGAATTGCCATAGTCTGCAATTGTAATTAGTTTACTGGGAGCCCCATTGCAGTAGATTTGTCTTATTTGCGATGACCTCCACAAGAAGAGATTGCATAGTTATGCATATAACTGCATGCTGAGCTGCCAGAATTATACAGTAATAAGCATAGTATAAAAGCTTCAAGTAGCACTGCTGAAAAATATGAGAAAGGATGTGTAAAAAGTGACTGTCATTTTTAATATGTTTTGGTTTAACATTGTATTTAATGGATGCATAGGAAATCCAAAATTTAATTATACAATGGTAAATTTAGTTATGTGACTATAAAGTTCTAATAAAAAACTATCATTACAGTCATATAGCAGAGCACCAGTACTGTGTAAGGCTGGAAGATGAGTCACAGATGTTCTAGGCATAAATGGGAAGGAACCGTTAGGAACCAAACTGTTAGGAATGCGTAGACCCTGCAGTTATGTAGTGGTCATTGGAAACATGTGCTAAGTTTGCTTGTGATGGTACAACAGATTTTAACACTGGTGCCAGTTTTGAGAAGGAAAAAAGCACGTTCATGAGCTGTTACTGGGACTAGTACCTTGCTCAAGGCACGGTGTTGGAGTTACCTCCCCATGATGAGCTGCCAAATCAAGGCCCTCATTTATAATACCCTCTCCTCCTTAGAGCAATGCTGTGTATTGCATAAGATGCTGTTTATTAAACTATGTCCTGAAGTTTGTAGCAAGTTGCTTCAGTGATCTTCTGATAAAGTATTTGTATTTAGAACCTTTGTGTCTTCACAGTGCAGATTTCCCTCAGGTGTTATGCCACTGAGAATGGACTTTATAGATGTTTTTCCTCAAATGCTGTGCCTGCTTAGCCTCTTTACCAAATGTAATGCATGCAGCTGAGGAAATAGGCTAAAATATATTTTAATTGTAAATCTTTTGAATTCCATAAGCTTTTCAGTAAAAATTCCAAGCAAGCAGATCAGATCTGGTTTTCAGCAGTGAAAAATGCATGCCTACTTGAAACCTTCACTTACAAGTTACAACTTACTCTTTATGTGAACTGATGTCATAGGATGAATTACAGGTTTCCAAAATAAGATGAAAGGGTGGTTTGACATCAGGATTTGTTTTAAGCCACAAACAGCGTATCCTGGGTATGTGCATGAAAATTCCATTAGCTTAACCTACAGAAGTACTGAAAGCATGGGTCTGATCCCAATTTTTATCTCTGTCCACAGCGATTACCTAGACAAATTGAAGAGCGGAATGAAAAATTAAAGAAAGAAATGCTAGGTAAGTAGTGTGTACACATAACTTACAGAATAATCTTTATAGTCTGCTAGAAAAATACAAATGCACAAGTAGAATGTCTTGTGTAAAATTTAAAGAAGGTAAAGCTTTAAGGAAATACTTGTTCCGTGTTAGACGAAACTCCTGATTTCTTTGTAGTTCTCTATTGCTTGGTTTCACCTGCAGTAAATTCCAACCAAACAATTTGCCTGTACTGAAAAGGCTAATAGTTAAAGAAAGAACACTTAGGACCTTCTAAAACAAATCAATATTAATGCATGTTAAAGCAGGGGAAAATGGTTTGAAACAGACCAACTGCTCTGCCCCATCTTTCTGCAAGTAAAAACATTCCCATGAAAGGGATGAAACAGGGTTTTTCCTAAACCTTTACGTAAAAGGAGTCAACCAGCTGTAATAACTGAGTGTGTTTGATCTTGTGTCTGAAGAATAAATTTGGTTCTTCTAATAGCACTTCCAGCCTATAGATCTCCAAGTCTTCATATTTACTTTGATTTATATAGTATTTTGGTTCTGTTTATTTGGAGGCTGAATTAGACCTACCCAGTGTTACAGAGAGGCATTTGGCTTTGCTAGGAGTGCAGTTAGATTTCCTAACTCATTGTCTCTTGACTTTTTACAACTCTATACCAGATGATACTGTGGACTCTACCTGTTTGAGGGGAAGATAATTTAATTAATACAACTCATTTGAACCTACATGCCTCCATCATCGCATTCTGTGGTGTTTGGATAATATCTGAACTGGATTGATGTATTTCAAAAGGATAACTACTTAAATAAGGTTGCCCAAGCAAGTCTGGTTTTCATGTGTAATACAAAGGTTAAAGCACTTCCTTGAATCACAGATTAATGGTTCTGGGGGAAAATGTCCTGCCAAAAAAAAGACTGCTGTTGACATTGTCTGCTGTCTCCTACTTAAGAGGGTTTGGTTCTAATGAGTTCAGACACTATGTAAGCCAATCTGACAACCTGGTGCTTTTAAAACAAGTTTTTATTTTTATAGAATATTTTGATTTGTACTGTTTAGAAAACCCACACAGAAGAGCCAGGACAAAAGAAAATGTAAGATAAACTAACTGTACGTAACCCATTTCATAAAGCGCTTGCTATAGTTACCTGTTTGCTCATTCTAGGTATCACGAGTAGTAGATGAAATGCTGTTCTGAGTAGGCTTTGAGGGTTTGGGATGGGAAAGCGGAAGACCGTTTTGCTGTTCTGCAGAGGATCAGGTTAAATGAACTCAGTCTGTCTTGCATTCTGTACCACTAATCCTTAAAATATTTTTGAAGACTGTTTCAAGGCCTCATGCTGATATTTTTCTTTTCTTGCTGTGCAGGAGTCTGATTTGCTCTTGCTTTGTACCTGTTTTGACCTAGTAAAGTTGCACTGAGGCTTTCTAGAGCTTTACATCCTCAGATTCTGTTTCCACCATTGTACTTAGAACAAGCCATAAATAAAGAAGGTTAAGTGTGATAGCGCTATAAATAAATGACAAAAGCAGAAAGTGTCCAGAAGGATCATGACTATTTGTGGGATACGGGGTGAGTTTCAACACAAAGTAATCTGAAAACAATTCCTCATCTTTTTTGAACTTTCCCTTTGTACTGTTGTTACAGATGTCTAAAGGGCCTCACTAATCACAAGGGACTATACTGAAACAATAAATCCAGCTTTATAAAGTGTCATTACAAACCTCGTTCTATACTGCTAATCCTTGCCTAGGTTTCAGACTGGATATAATCTGTTTAAAGTGTTAATCTAGTGGCGGTTAGGATTTCAGAACTGAACTGGTCTTTTGGGAACCAGTTCAGGCTGTTTATATTGGGATTCTCAAGAAAGGAATTCCTTCTCAATCATGTTATATACATGCAAGGAGATACACTGATGTTTAATGGTGTAAAAGACAGGAAAATCAGGCCTAGAGTGGGGTAGACAGTGTATGACCCCGTGTTCATCCACAACCTCTATGTGACAGCTTCAAACAAATGTGACAAGTATCATTAAAATTATCTGGTGTCAGTTGGGTGATGTTTTAGTTTTAGCACTGTTTGTGATCTCTAATGTAACACAAATTGAGAAATTGTTTTTTCTGTAATACATTCGCTTACTGGAACACTCGAAATTAAGTCAGGAATATGGGCAGCAACCAGACTAATTTTTTGAGTGTTAAAAAGCTCCCTGTATCTCATCGGTAAGAGAGAGCAGTGATGGGTCTGGCAATGAAGGCCTGGGAAGGAAATACTTCCCAAGGTTTGCAAAATGCTGCTGTTTTGTCTGAGGACAAAGGAAAACGCTTACAATTGAAGGGGGATCAGATGGGAGTTCTGTAAGGAAAGATAAACTTGATATAGCGTGATAGTTAAGAGATTTCTTTGGAATATTTTTGTTGCGCAATGTATTTGTTTTAAACTGTTTCAGCTTTTCTTTTTCAAGAACTTCATTAATGCTATTTACCAACTGAGTACTGTATCAGAATAGACAATTGCTTGTGGTAATCTGTTAGGAGAGTATCTGACTGCTGGTTAAACAGTGCCAGGTATGCAAGAATTCATTCTTGCCTTTTCACAGGCAGCTCAGCTCAGGTGTCTGGGTTGTACCCCAGATTTTTGGGTTCCAGTAGAGCAAGTCACATGCATCCCAATAGTTCCAGACTGGGCCTGGTCCAGGAGCACTCGCACTAAAATTAATCACCAACAGAATTTTTCGAATGAATGTCACAGTTCATGCTTTGACTCCTTTGAAGTTTGGATATTGAGCTGAATTCTTATTTTTGTCAATGAATCAGCCAGTAATGTGGCTTTTCTATGTTCTTATTCCTTCAACTGAAACTAAGTCCTGCTATAGCCATCTAACAAACACTGTCATGAAAATGAGCTGTGTACAAACAAACTGAAATAAATGGAGTGCATCTTCCTCCTTCCCCAAGCATGTTTCCTGTTTTCCAGCGCTGCAGCTCATTACCACATAGTTTGTCAGAAGCTGAAACCACTTCTTAAGTGATTGTGTGTAAATAAATCAGAGTATGCATTCTTGGCTGGATTTTTCTTCCAGACTACCTAACCATGAATACTTGTTTGCAAGTGGTAGTGCAGTGAGATTGATGTCACTAGAAAAAACATATTTTGTTGCCAAACCAAGTCCATTTCTGTTGTGTCCTGCAAGGGTCTAACTTTTCCAAAGCTGACATTTGTGAGCATCCTCTGCCTTAGTGATTGCCCAGGATGTGAATATACACTGACCATTTTCTGTGTTATTGTATTTCTCTTCTGACTTTAAAGCCAAAGATTTCTAGCTATTGTGCAACAAGCTAGTTTTGTTTAGAGAAACTGTAATTATTGTGATAACTAGAACCAGCTCCTTTGGGGAGAGGATATGAGAAGAGGGGAAGTTTGGAATAGTTTTAGCAAGGTTTAGCAGGCTGGGAGCTCTGACAATAGTTTTCTGCTTGGCAACAAGGAGACCCAAGTACACTGGAGATAAAAAACTGGGATAGAACATATGGCAATCTGTGTAACCCATCTTATCTACACAAAGTTCATCAAACCTAATTAAAAACTATTGGGACTTTCATCTTAAGTTACAAAGGAGTGCATTTTAGAAAACAGAGGAATGTACTTGGTTATCAGTGTGATTAATGGGAAGGCCTATCGGAGCGTATTGCCTGGGCCTTCCTGCCAGCAAGAGATATTTCCAGCTACTTGAGATCAGCAAAGATATTTACCAGTCTTAGTGCCTGCAGAATTACCCTCTTCTTTTTTTGATACTGAAGAGTACATGTTGTATTTGCTACACTGCTGTATGTACACTGCTAAAACCCAATACTATACACAGGGAGGTCACTTTAAATAGTTCAAACCGGAGCTAAGATATTTACTTTTAGTTCAGTCCTCACCATTTAGGGAAGGGAAAAGGATTTGCTTTTGCTCTTTTAATTGCTTAAGAAATGTTGTTGGTAATGCAGTGAGTTAGAGAAAGATGAGACCTCATCAGGAAATTTGTCTTTTATCCAACAAAAATTCCTAACCCAAACAATATCCAGCTTTTCAGCTTCCAACCACCACATTAGCACTAGCAACTCTACTTGAATTATTGCCAGAAAGACTGAATGGCAATTAATTTTTGGCTGTTACATCTTAATGTAAATCATGAGAAATCCTTCTGTGAATCTGCCTTTTGCAGCAGGATGTTAAACTGCAGTTTAGGTGAGTAATGAATCACAGACTTCTGAGCCGTGAATTGATCTTTACCAGTTAGTTTTCTTGTTAACCTCTGAATGTTGCTCTGCTGAAGGAACTTAACATGTGGAGTTCCAGGTGAAAAGTAGACACAGGCTCTCTAAAATGTGAAGAACAAGATCTGTGAAAATGCAGTCTCACAGAGGAGACTGTGACCCTGCTCAGGGACAAGTGTGTGTTTGATTGCTGAGAACTCTTTGCAGCTGAGTCACAGCTCCACGTGCCTTCTTCCTTCCTTCAAGCACAGTCTCTGTTTTAAGAGGGCTTCTTTTTGGGGGGAGGGGGAGGTTGGACTTAACTACAGATCTTAATTTAGGGATGAAAGGAGAGTGGGGGAGGAGGAAATAGTGCTTTCCTACAATGATGGGTTTATGTGTGCCGAGACAGCAGGAGCAGTGCTTTGGGCTTGAGTTCCCAGAAAAGGCAAAGGCTTGCTTCTGCTTCATTAGCAATTTATGAAATGTGACTG
The DNA here is from genome assembly GCA_009867235.2 of Psittacus erithacus. Lineage (NCBI taxonomy): Eukaryota > Metazoa > Chordata > Aves > Psittaciformes > Psittacidae > Psittacus > Psittacus erithacus. The sequence goes on along the minus strand of WYDI02032514.1, from coordinate 11,500 downwards.
CACCAAAAGGCATTGCTGTATGTGGATTTAAGTGAGAGAGCAGGAAGGTGACCTGTGACTGTATGTTTTAATTGCTCAATCCCTGTGAGATGAAGAATGAAGTATTAAATACATCATATGGTCTTCAGCTTCTCCCAAAGAGCTGGCCTAGCAACAGGCAAGAATACCGAGGCAGTTGTTCTGTGTTTATTGGCTCTAGTACGGCCGGAAAAGAGCCATCCTACTAACTCCAATTAGAAAAGACCTTTCACAGTTTCCTGAGACAGGGAAACTTGTCTGCCTGGCTCCTGAGCCAGCTGCAGTGCCTGGAGAGCTTGGGAGCTGTTTACAACTGACTCGAGCAATGCTGGAGTATGCCAGGATGCTTCCACCAGTAGACAAAGATACTTCTCACCCCAGCGGGAAGCTAAGCATGACCAAATGTTTGCCTAGAAGTACAATAGCAACTATTCATTCCAACAGAGAGATGCTATGAACAACTTTATCGTTTTATAACCAAAATGGCTTTAGGATGCAGGATAAAATGATGAACTTAATAGTTATACAGGGTGTAACTTAAGGAAGAAAACCACCACCAGTACAAAGCAGCTCACCTAGTATTAGATGACTTTGAGTCATCTGACTCTCAAAGACCAATCTTGGTATAAAATAGTTCCACAAATCTCTGAAAGATACCTGCTTGTGAACCAGCACTTAGATGCAAGATCTTACTTACTATGGCATATTTAGGAGTACTGTAATAACAGTGTTAGTTTCGTTATGCAGGATGGAGTTGTTCTTAGAATAAACTGTTTACATGTTTACCAGCATCATCACCCTTTTTCAACCCCAAAGCTGACAGTAACCACATCACAATGGAGATTTTTTTAATTCATGTTAAGAGCCTATAAATACTCAACAAATTGCAGAGATTTACACAGCATTTACCTTCAACTAATAGATAAATCAGTAGAGCTGGACTATGTAGTTGGGCATAATTCAATGGAGTTTTCCTTCTGCTTAACACTTTATGTGTTCTCTCCCCTTTTCATTGTAGGCAAACTGAAGGATCTTGGGAATTTGGTTCTCCGCCCCTTTGGCCTGTCAACAGAAAATTTCCAGATAAAACAGGATTCATCAACTGGTTCATACTCCATCAATTTTGTTCAAAATCCAAACAACAATAGATAACATGAATTCAATCTAGTTCTGCTGGCTTTTAGGCTTCGTGACGATGTGCTTGCACGTACCAGTAGAAGGATGCAGCAGACATTCTTCACACTCCCCAAGTGAAGATAAGACTCAAGCATATTCATTTCCCTGCCAGTGAAATTATTTACAGTGTGGATGTCAAGCAAGTCATTTGACTTGTCTTAGTGATAACTGTGCCCACTGTGTGATTTTCATTTTCTTGCAGTTTTCTTTTCTTCCCTTGTGGTATTTGGCTTTCCCAACAGTCAGGTTCATTATTTTGGCTCATTCAGTGCTGGCAACAACATTCTAGGAAGCAATTCAGTTGAACCGAAATGCTCACGCACCTGTAGCCAAGAACAAAGCCTAATGGTGTCTTGGGGAATTAATGAATCTAGCAGAAGCCTTTCTCCACGCTCAGCAAGTGGATGTGACTGAGAGCATGCATGGAAGCAAGCCAACCTCTTCTGTGGAATCATTTTTCTTTGTAATAAAGGCTTGGTATTTCTGTTGGTTTGTGAAGGTCTTGCCTTATTTGAGTCCTTCCCATGGTGGGATTGTTGTTAAAGATGCTTAGAGCTGCCCACAAATAATACACTTGCAGGACATTAATTTGAAGCATTTGATTTGGTTTTGTCTTATTTACAGCAATATCAGTAAATTAAGCTCAGGTTCCCCCTCACATCCCAGTTTGTTCACTTTTTATTAATTTTTCTGAAGGCAACAAGGAAATTTTGTGCCTGTATGCCCATACCGGTGTGTAATGGTACTATGAAATCCATTAAATGTGCTTCTCTGAGATCCGTTCCTATTACAGATATCCATAGTGGCAAACAAGTAAGTGATGTTGAAGTTGATTGCAAAAGATCTCTAAGGCCTAGTATATTATAAAGACTTTAAAGTGTATATATATATGTGTATATATATAGGTGCTGTTGAAGTAGTTAATTCAGACTTTGGAGAAGGAGTGTCTTTTGTAATTGCTACTTACTGGAGTTTATATTGATGCTGAAATGTTTACATTGGAGGCAGGTTTTCCTGTTGTCTCCATGCAGATTTCAATAGATGATTTAATGAAGTCATTAGTGGTGGCTGTTGGCTACTGGTTGTCATCTTGAATTTATTTCAGGAAGTCTCAGTGTGTGTCCATCAGGACTGAGTGGGTAGAGCTCCAGTCTTTACAGGAATGTGCCTGAAAGGAATAGTCTCTCAAGCTAAGAATTCTCGCTGCTTTATTTCCATTCCTGTCTCTGCAGCTGTGGAGGTTCTTTTGATTGTAGTTTAACTCTGTCCTGCTACATTCTTAGTTTGGACTTTGTAGTTACCTGTTTGTAAACTGTATCTCAAGTCTGCAGTGAGTAAGCATTAAGTCTATGGGAATTAAAATGTCACTGTCAAGAGAAGAGAGAAGCCCTAATTCACAGCAAGGCCTGTGCAGCCTCTAACGTCATTTGCATAATTAAAATGTCACTTAAGTAAATAATACCGAACAGCCTCTAGGATTTCCATGTGCTGAACTGTAACTGTGCCGTGCTTTACTGGAGTAAAGTTTCTGATGTGCAAGGCTGAATTTCTTTACTAATGAAGTTTGGGCAAATGGGTAGGGGTTGGATGGGAGGTTTTAAAGGAAGATTTTGCTCCTGAGAGCAGCCAGGGTGCTGCTGGAGATGGGTTTGGCAGCCAGAGGCTGGGTGTGCCAGGCTCTGGTATCCAGGCAGTGTGGGTACCAGGAAACATGCTGGGAGAAGAGTGTGCTCACACCCAAGAGGCTGTGCAGGTCCAGGTAGGCTCATTAGCTGTAAAACCACTCTGTTTTCTGATCTGAGCCCTCTGGATTTAGGGAAGGCTTATTCAGTTGGGCAGAGTGTTGGGGCTAGCATAAATGTTAATAGTGTTTCCTGAAATCTGGAATACTACAGAGCAAAGGTGTCCAAGCTGCTTCAGAGGAGCCCTGGGCAGAAGCACCTCTGGGCTGAAGCTCTTAAGTTTGGCTTGTGCCCAGGTGCTCAGTTATGGCTGAGTCACGCTTCCCTATTGCTCCTTGTTCAGCGTGGGGCAGGCAGAGCTGTTGTTTCCTGCTGCTGCAGGCTCCATGTTTCTTGGAAGCAGGAGAGTCTGCATGTCCTTGGAGCCAGGCACTGACTCATGGGCTGCAGCAGCAAATGTTCCACTGGGGCTGGAGCATGGGGAAAGGAGCACAGCTCGGCTTTTTCTCGTTTACCAACATCAGCACTAGTCCTGCATCACTTAGGGTGAAACAGATGAGGTCTGGGCCCTGGGTTCCACTCAGCTTGCAACATATGCACACCCCCTTGGAACATACATAAGTAAAACCACTTTGAAGCTTCTTTACATTTTCTATACATCTTTGTTACAACCAAATAATCACCATCCTTACACAGACAGACACCATGTGCGTATATCTGTTATTTACCTGTGTATGGCTGTTGTGCAGTTACGAGCAATGGTTTTTAGCAACCTGCTGCTTGCCTTCCAGATGTGTTCAGTGACACATTTTCTTCCTTCCATTCTGTTCCTGCTTCACATCTTTAAAGGGCTGGAGGGCTGCAAATGTGCCTTCTTGGGTGGGAGCTGGTTCACTTATTCTGGAAAATAAAAGCACAACCGAACTTTTGAGATGTACAACACACCATCAAGTAAGTGTGCAGCTTCCCCCCGGGTGCCTGATGGGTACCTATAGTTTTAAAATGAAGAATAAGCGATGCTGAAGCATTGCAGCTGATCTGCTTTCCATACTCATGTCTAATGTAATTGCATGGTGCAAAAGAGGCAGGTTCATGTCACTGGAAACTGGGCACACTGTTACCAAGGAATCGTATCTGTATGTCACACGTACTGGAAGTGCTGCTCTCCAACTAAACCAGAAACCTCTGTAATGCCTTACCTGCCATTACAGCACGTTTTTCTCTAGGTAAAATTCCAATTAATTGCCTCAAAGAAATCCTTTTGCATTGTCCAAATCCTGAACAACTGTGTTTGCTTTGCTTTTTAAGGGCTTTTTCTTCTGTCTACACCAGTCATCACAGCTGCCACCAGAAGGGTAACTGGTACTTCCTCCTGCTGTAATTGGCCATGATTCCGCAGCAGTGCCAGGGTGTTTGAGTCACACATGTTGGAGTTGTAATAGGAAAAAAAATGTTATGAAACATAATGTTTTAAATACAATTTCTCCTACACCACCAAGTTCCTTGCTAATCTGTTCCAGTGCTTACTCACCCTCACTGTAACAAGCATGTGCCTTTTTTCCACTTTGAGTTGTCTGTCCTCAGCTCCCAGCCTTTGTTCCTTCCTACTCTGTCTGCCAACTGAAACCCTTTTAGTACCCGGCCTTCCCTCCCTGAGCATGTTTGCACAGAGATGAAGGGGCCTGTTGATCTCCATAGGCTGAAGAGACAGGGCTGCTTTAAGTCTCTCCCTACAAAGAAATTTCTCCAGGATTTCTGTAATGTTTGTGTTTCAGACCTTACATGTTTTGACATTTAGGAAAGGACATCAGAACCGACACTGAGATTTGTCTCCCTTTTGCTCTACACAGAAGCCATGTTAATCTTACTCACTTCTTTGTACCCTCAAAGACTGTCTTAACCTTTTTGGCAGGAGATGAGCTAAGGTTTAGACCTCCCCTCAGCGTTTTCTGGGTAGGTGAGTTACAGACTCCCTTTCCTGCAGGTGTGGATGGTACTTTCTTCCTTGTGTTAATGCAGCTAAATGCAAAACTAAGTCCCATTTTGACTGGCAGGTCTGGCTTACTGAGAAGTACAGGTTTTAATGTGTGTTTTCCCACCATGCTGTTGCTTACCAGCATTTCAGGAATGACTTTAGATTTGCTTCTCAACCACTGACACAAGTATCAAATGGAACGGGGTCCAGCAGTGATTTGAGCAGAATCTCACAGTAAACATCCCGTTTAAAGGACAGGGTCAAACTGAGATCTGTCAGGGGACAAGCTTCATCCATGTGTGGATCGTTTGCTTTATGTTGCAGACAGTTACCTGTAGATACTGCATACACTGTAGAGTGCCATGCCAGGTGATGTGTCTTCACAATTAACTAAGCCTGGTTGAACGACAGGGTCTATTTTTGATGGAGTTTAATTGCATGTTTGCCTTTAATTCTTTATTAATGGATTTCTGATGCTGTTTTCTGAATCCTACCTCTGTCAGATTAACTGGCCTTTATCTCAGTTGACATTTTTGCCCTCTGTTGCTCCACTGAGCTGCCCGCACCTAGTACACACTAAAGTGGGTGAGCGGGGCGGCTATTGTAGGTGAAATACCTGGGCTTGTTTCCAGTCCTGTTACTGTTCTGCCTGGTTGCTAAGAGTGGCAAATACATCATCCCACTTGCTTCAAGATGAAACACCAACCTCCAGTACCTCTGTGGTCTGCAGCAGGCCCCCACCGCATTTGAACACTGCTTTTGTTCCTAATAGATTAAAATTTCTCTTGTATAATCCTTATCTTTTCAGTCATTTCTTTTTAAGCTTTGCCAAGATGATAGAAACTATCCCTTTTACCTTCCTATAGGCCTTGTTTTTTAACTGCTGCCTTTATATCAGTGTTTTGAACCTCCTGGTCTATAGCCAAAGATTACCTCATTTTACAGTTTTAGAAATGAAGCAGTTTTCTTCCTCTAGCATCTTGCAAATTTCCATTTTTCTTTGTCATGCCTTATTTCTAGTCACGTTTCCCAATTTCTCCTTCTAGTTTTACACTTCTTAAAGCAAGGGTAGAAATGGAAAAACTCCAGACATTTATACGTGGGTAGATGGGTGTAGATCTGTGGGTAACTCCAGACTCTGTCTGTAACCACCAGCCTCCAGGACACAGACTTTTGTCTCTGAACGTTGTGATGTGGCTCAAAGGAACACATCCAGGATCTTATATTAGAAAACCCTTCTAGAAATAATGGGAGCAACCTTGGAGTGTGTCTCCAGCAGTTTATCTGGTCATTACAAGGGCACTTATAAAGTAGCTCAGCTGTTTTCTGATGGGCGTTTATCCTCGGCTTTATCACAATCATTGATACGTGCTCAGTAGCCAGTTTAGTCTATTTAAGATTGCTGCTGCTTCTACTATACTCTGCCCTTCCTAAGCAGGTCATATCCAGTAATTGCCAGGCCAGTCATTCAAATCATTCCACTACATTGCCATATCCTAAAGCTTATGTTACTTTTTTCCCATTTATAAGACTGTGTAAACCATCTTCTTTTACAGGAATATTAAGAATGAGGAACTAGGCCCTCTGATAATTCCATATGGATCATTTACAGCACTAAATTTCAGATTGTATCACTTTTGTTACCTCTGCCTCTTCACGCGTGATGGGAGTGGGATAAGAGAGATGTCTTCACCTCCCCTGCCGCTGCTCCAGCCAGCTCCACCTCCTGAATCAAACCTGGACACAGGAAGCTCAGAGTGGGTGCTGGGCTAGCGCAGAACCTAAGTTGCTAAATCTAAACTACTACAACCCAGCAGGTGAGCTGCCCCCGCAGGGCTGGGCTCAGCCTGCTCAAGACGACCTTCCCCACCATGAAATCCAAGATGTGCAGTACATCCATCTCCAGCCTCTGTCTTCATTTACTCAAGGGATTGGAAGAATTACTGAGGCTTTACAAATAGCTTTACAGGGCCCCTGTAGTGTCCCATATTCAGTAATTCAGCCTGTTCTCCTTCCTGCTGTTATCCCTGGCAGCAGACACTTGCTGTGTCTCTGTAACCCCCCAGCCATGGGGCTGCATTTCTGCACTTGCACCACCATGCTCAGCAGTGGCCGACCCACAGGGCTTCCAGAACTGACACTGCACAAAGTTCTAAGGTTCCCAGGAAAGCAAACACTCACTCAGCCCCAGAGAAAGCCTTGTCTTCCCATCTCCTCAGCAAAGCACAGCTACAGAGGCGGCTCCACAAACCTTGTCGACATCCTGTTTTCATTTGATGTCCCTTTGCTGCAGTGGGAGGTGGGACGCCTGAGGAGGTCTCTTCCTCCAAGCGCTCACTCTGCCACCCCTTGCCACATACCCTGGTGAGCAAACCCCATGCAGCATCATGACCAAGTCGGCAGCAGAACAAACCCCGTTACCATGCAGTGGGTGCCCTTTTGCTTTCTTTGCTCTTTCTGCCTGTGTGAGTGCCAAGGCCTGGCCTTTGGAGGAGCTGAACACCTGCGGTCCCCTCAATTGCACCAAAGATGCGTCGGATTTAGCATCACTTTAAAGAAAGATCGAATCAGCAGCTCTCCATTCACATCATAGGATCTGTGTCTCAAAACACCAGCCCCAAGGGAGGTGGCAGGAGGGGACTGTGGAGTGGGACTGACATGAGCCATGTCCATGATTGACCATAGGCACAGCGCAGCCGATCTCCTCCCACCAGCAGCTGGGCAGGGAAACCTCTCTCAGCTCATCACATTGAGATATTCAGGACTCGACAAAGCACCAAGCTTTGAAGCCGAATCCTTCCTTCCTTGATTAGCACAAAACTTCCTTGAGATCTACCTACACCTCTGATTAGCACCGACATAGCCAGAGAGAAAGGAACTGCTGGCCACCAGTTCCAAGGCTTTAATTAGCTGTGCTGTTCCCAAGGGATTACTGCAACAGCCAAGCTCTGTCACTGGCTGCTGCAGCCAAGAACCAATTATATCAAAGTGCCACCTCTTTTCAGCAGTAGGTAAAGATGTGTAGGGGCACATTTAATGTGCAGCATTAATACGTTGCTCATTCACAAGCTTTCCCTGCCTGGAAGGATCCCAGCATTTCCTTGTTCAGCGACTTCATTTCTTTCAAATCTGTGCAGCCTCCTGCTCGACAGGATGTAATTGCTGGGGAGTATCTTTCATCAGCAGAGGCCCTGGTCAGCCCGTATGTCTGCTGAGGCACAGTAATTGTCAGGCTCTCGACTGCTGTGGCATTAAGCCAGAGTCATTACAGCCTACCCTGGAAAAGCAAAGCCCTTTATACATTGAAGGTCCTAAACCAACTAAAATAAACCACAATTTTCTGATTCTGTGTGTTCTGTCTAACGCCTCAGGTGGAAACCTCACTGTCTGCAGCCACAATTCCAGCCCGGAATCCCCAGACCTGCCCATTTCTCATCTTGGGAAGACGACTTACAAAGCCAGGATTCCTTAAGCAGAAGCAGCAGCAATAGGTTTGCCTTTCCTAACAACTGAGACCAGTGCTCTGGTCCTGGCTCCAAGCAGTGCCTGCACCGCTTCCCCGAGCTTCCTGCAGTGCCTGGATGGGTCCTTATTTGCAACACTACATTTCAGGTTGCATCGCTTCTGTTACCTCTGCCTCTTCCTTTTCATGCATGATGGGATGCGATACCCAAGAGAGATGGGTGCACAAGTGTAGGTCCCCCACAGCTGCTGACAAAGAACCCAACCCTTCACCAGCCACAACAAATGAGACCAGGAGCGCCCAGGCCTTGGTTGTGCCCATTCAGCTGGGACAAACACACATTGCAGGGCAGGTTGTTCTGTTCTAACCCTGGCATGTGAAACGCAGCCTGACCGTGGTACAGCCCCATACACAGCTGTGTGGGAGGTGCTCCTGAGCATCACCCTCCCTGCAGACTGAGACATCCATGAAGTGGGAAGTCAGGAAGAGGGGAAATGGTATTATCTACTCTAGGCAGTAGCTGCTGGAATAGCTTCCTAAATGTATTCCTGGAGTGGTGCTGGCAAGTGCCAAGTGATAAAATGGGTCCCTGGAGAGGCAGCGGGGTATGGGCTGTGCTGCCTAATTGCATTTGAGCACAGCTTCTCACAAGTGCATCTTTCCTTATCTCAGGGAGAACGGCTACATTTCCATTAGCTCACTTGGCTGTGGTGCTCCATTGTGGGGCACTTTCTACCTCAGGAAGGAAGAATTGCAGTATTGGAAACTTTGGGAAAGGAGGAGGCTGGAAGCTGATGGATTTACTGCCTACAGCTACGGCCCTGACCTGCCCTTGACGCACCGGTTCTCCCTGTGCACAAATGTACTTTCTTGTTCCTGCTCCAAGCTCAAATACAGCTGAGGCCATGGTCCCTGCAGCCAGCAGTAAGTTTACTAAGCCAAGACATGAGCAATGGCTTCTGGTATGATTCTGCAGTATCAGTGAAAAGGCATAGGAAGTACAGCTACCCCAGCCCCTGCCCTCACAGCGCATTCCAATGTCTTTGTAAAGGTAAACATAGCACACTGAGTCAATCACAAAAGACTTGTCCATATCCATCTGAACAGTGTAGTATTTCTGGGATCTTATATTTAGCATGGTTCAGTATTCACCCTTTTACACTATGGTGCCTCCAGCTCTCCTCTGATGGCTCAGAGTGCCTCAGTATCTGAACGAGCCCTCCAGCAGCCTGTTTAATATTTAATGACCGAGGCAACCACATTTGGAAGTTCCAGTCCCTAAGCTCTTAAGATGCAGAGCTCTTAGCTGGGTATCAGAATCAGAGCTACCCCTCCTGGGCTTTGAATATTTACCCCAAACACATCTGCAGGGGTGTCCAGCCTGCCCAGCATGGAGCACCCACTGCTTGTGCTCCAAACCCAGCAAGGGAGATAAAACAAAGACCACAGAAACACTCAAGGGAAAAGCAAGATCAGAACCCTAAAAGCAGGCTATGGAAAGTGAATTAAACCCAGCTGCCTGCACTGTATGAACCAGCAAACAACGTGAGCTTTTTCCTACTGCCACCTTTCAGCACACGCAGAAGCTCACTGTGCACAGCCTTCAGAAAGCCCTGCCTCCACTCGCCCTCCTGGCACCAAGAGGGAGGATGATGAAACCACCCACCATGACTTGAGCAAGGACAGGGGAGCAAGAGGCAAAAGTCTGACAGCAGTGAGCAGCAGTTGACACCAAGGCCACACATACACATGGGTCTGTTCCTGCCCCAGCAGTGGCTGCCAATCTGCTGGTGCTGCTGCACGGGCTGTGCTTGGCAGTCTGAGCGTTGCTTTACCTTTGACTGAGCGAGGGGTGAGCTGCTCAGATTCTCTGCTGCACTACAGGGCTCCTCACAATACACAACCACAGCCTGGTGGCATTCCCAACTTCTCAGGAACAGCAAAAGCACAGGAAAGACCTCGCCATGCAGACCTCAGCAGTCCCTTAACACTCTCAGCAGCCCTGGAGGATACTGTCAGTCAGGGAGATAAGCTCAGGGAGCACAAAGGTAATCGGAGAGCATCCCTTGTGTGATCTCCTTAACCACAGCTGAGGCTTCAGGCAAGTGAAGCATCTCACGTAATGCTTAGAAATAATGAGTATGTGACAGCAACTGAGTTTACTGCATCATATGTTACTGATCTAGTCTCCAATTTCCTCAAGAAATCTGCCCGTTGCTCTCACCCTTATTTCTCTGCACTCATCCCTCACACTGTAGCTGGCACTGGTAAGCTACCACAAAACCCTCCTGCGCCAGAAGCTGCACTGAGCAGCTGCTCTGTGCACTTTTGCCCTCATTAAGTATCACCCTTTTGATGCTTCAGGGCTGCAGTAAACACTATTGCTGAGTGCCATTGTGCAGGACTGGCTTCATAGCCGAAGGTTGGGTTACTTTTATACTTTTGTCACCGAACCACTGGAGTGAAGCTTAATCAATGGAGTAATTGCAGAACTCTGAAATGTGCCTGGCTAACCTCTCTTGTGGCCTTCACAGTCACGAAGCAAATCCAGCAGACTCCCACAGCCAGACGCTACCAACACAATGTCACAAAGGAAAAGCCATTAGTGAGCAATTACATTTCAGCAGGATTTCCCTTCTTCACCACAGCCTAATGAGGATAACCAATTCAGGAGGAACTGCTGCAAGGATGAATGAATAATGAGAGAAAGAGGATGGGAGTTCCCTTCATCTGGACAGAATAAGAAACAAGCCCGTGAAGGAAAAGAAAAACACATATGCTGGAGTTCTGCTCCAAGCAACAGACAGATGTGGATGTTCGCTCACAGTTATATAGGAGGCACCAACTGGTTTCAAAAGCATCATGAAGCCAAGGGAGAGACAACGGTCGCTATAGACAGTGTACAAGCACACAATGGCTTCACTCCAGGAGTTAATTCAATTCTGGGGAAAGACTTATGACTATCAACAACAGTCACTGCAACAACACACCTTACTTACTTACAAAAGGGTCTGCACCTCTGCATCACCCATGAGTTCCTGCACCATAAAAGAAGTAATGCTTCCTTGAAATAAGAACCTCCTAGAAATCAAGTTTACCTGAGCAGCTTCTCTTTTGTGTATCCCAGGAACTGAACTGAAATGAAGGTATCTTTTCTTTACAGTTATAAAAATGCAAATGGAAAAA
>WYDI02032513.1:0-11786 GCA_009867235.2 Psittacus erithacus | reverse complement strand
CTTGGAGCAAGCTGCTCTAGTGGAAGGTGTCCCTGCCCGTGGCAGGGGTTGGAGCTGGATGAGCTTTAAGATCCCTTTCAACCCAATCCGTTCCATGATTCTGTGTCCATGCAGGTAACAGGGAATGTGGGGTGCTGGGGGATAAACCTGCAGGTACCCAATGGGTCTTATTCTGAAGCTGGTGATTCCTCTTGGAACAGGGAAAAGCAAGCAAGCAAGGATGGTGTTAGTAGCACATCCTCCGTGGTGTTACAAACCTTGTGTCCCCAGAGATGTCTCTAGGAGGATGGTGAATGGGGCAAGCAATGGGGATGGATTCCCTGGGATGGTTTGAGAAATGCAAAGGAATGGTTTGGTTGCTCCATCCCTTGGGAGAATCATAGCAGTATTTTCTCTTGCTGCTTTGTCTTCTCCATTCTTACAAGTGTCCTGGAGCAGGAAAGGCCAGGGAAGGTGTTGAGGGCACTAGGTACTTGTGTTTTGGTGTTTGCCCATTTGCTTGGGGCTCTCACAGGCAGCACCACTGCTCTGTGCTTCCCTTCTTGCTGGGGTAGCTCTGTGCTCGTGGGATGGAGAGTGAAACATCAGTGGAAGAGATCCTTCTCCTGTATCATGGGTTGGTCCTGCTTGGCCCTGGGAAGTGGCACTCTCTTGTAACCCAAGGGTTAGCACAGCAGTGCTAAAGCTCCATCTCAACCACCCCCAAATTCCCTTCTATTGCTAATGGAGGAGCCAATGGTGTGGGCTTAGAGCTCAAGTCTTTGGGTTTGAGTGTTTCTAAGGCCAGGCGATGTAATTTCCCATTCAGTGCCTTTGTCTCCCCATCTGTAACATATCCTGCTAAGCTGTCTCCAGAGGCCCTAGCAAGCTGCAAAGCTTAGCTCAACACTGGGACAGCAAAAATGCATAAATAAGTGGCTGAACCCATGGATGAATGTCGTCAGGAGGAGAAGAGGTACTTAAGAGCAGCCAATTCTGTACATGTAGGTATAGAAAGCCATTGGAGTGCACAAAGTAACATAAGTGTTTATGAGCAATGCATCCTGAGCAAAATGTCACAGTTTGTTATAATGCTGAGTGGATGCAATCCCCAAACTAGACCATTTTGTGTTCCTCAGCCCCTTTTCCAAACCCAGGAGAAGCTCCATCCGGCTTCAGCAGATGCCAAACCTTTCCCCTATCTGTATCCTGTAGGCTTATGGCCTCATAAATATCTAAACACAAAGTGGTACAAGGAGTTTGCAGACTCGTCTGCTCTGCACAGGCTCTCTGAAGACCTGGCAGGAGGAGACTGCGAGGCAGCTACAGTAATGATTTTAAATTGCCAGTCTATCAGCGTGCTGCACCATCCGGCCGGGCTTGGAGGATGCGGGAGATGCCATCAGGGGTGTTGCATCCTCCTGCCAGCCGAGCTGCTTCTGCTTTTACACCATTCAAAGAGACAAGGAGAGGGATGGAAGAATGACACCATTCAACACAGAGACCTCCCTGTGCTTGAGCAGCCCTTCCAGCCCCACCATCGGCAGCTCCCAGCCTGCGATCCCAATTGCGGCGAGCGGCTGGTCCCTGCTGAGCACAGCCTTGGCTGGTTACGCCTCTGCTAAATGACCTACTTTCTTCCACTTTCTTTGCTGAGTGTTGCCTTTGCCAGGCAAAACCCCATGAAAACCCTCATGGATTTGCTCCAGAGCTCATAAATTAAAGAGACCTCCAAGGTGGCGCAGCGATGTTCTTTGTCACGAGGAGCACCACGCCACAGCTTTGCAAAAGCTTCTCTCCCTGCTGAAGGGCTCAAAGCCCTCAAAATCCAGCTCATTTACATCAAGGAAGGAAGAGATGCAAGTGCCAAGAAAGCACTACCTCTATTAATTGTCCTGGAAAGTTCAGGATGCTCAGACCCCATTACAGCCCATTGCCTGTGCTCCGGGGACAAGTGGGAATTTTTAGCGTTCCTGACTGTTATCGAGTCCGCTTCCATTTGGCAAAGTGGATCCTGAAAGCACATCCCAAACCGGAGCTGCGAAGAGGCCATTAAGTAAGATGCTGAGAGCAGGAAAAGGAAAATGATCCCACACCTGGGATGCTGCCGCTTTCCTGGTGATGCTCTGCGGATGCAGTCGAGCCATGGCTGCTGCAGCACCCTCAATCTGGAGTAGCCTTAACCAAGCAGTTGGGAGCATAAAACTTGCAAGGTGGGTGTGAAGTGGGGCCCCACAGCCTATCTTTAGGTAACCTCTAGGCAAAGGTTTGGCACTTGCACAGCTCTTGCTGAGATGCACATTTATCCCACAGCGCTGGAAATCAGGCCAGGTCCCTCTTTCTGCTTCCCACTTTCTCCTTACTCCTTCTTCTCCCTCCTTTGCATTTGTGCTGGGTGTTGAAAAACCTGTTCCTGGGAGCAGTGCTCTCCTCTGCAGCCTGGCACAGTGTAGGGGGCAGGAGAAGGGAGCTTTAGGCAAACGAGAGCAATGTCTGGGTATATTAAAGAAACATGAAACTATGCTTTTACAGGGGCAGGACAGAGTCTGCTGAAGCCCTGCACCTACAAAGCAGATGAAATAATGAGGTGTGATCCAAGGATTAAAGCCAACTCTACCCAAATGTTTAGAGATACCTCAATATTTAGGCCCCTTGCTCCAATGTTAACCCTGATTTGATGGGGAAGGTGAGATCCTGCTTGGACATCACAGTGTCCTGTGCTGGGAATATGCCAGAAGATCCACAGTGAGACTGCCTCTGTTTTTTATCCTAACAAATGGTGAGAGAAGCTGGATCCAAGGTGTGTAGGAGATTTCCCAAAGGCTCAGCAAGGGGTTTGCCCCCTCCTTCTGTCTGTGGCTGTCGCTGGGGCAAAGCTTGCTCACTGCCCTGGGTGAGCAGAGGAGATGGGAGCATTGATCCCAGCCAGAATTCCATGATGATACAGGTGAATCTTTGGGAAGTTGTTGGTTTGAAGAGTGGTTTGCTGCTTTCACAGGGACCCCAGGGAATCGAGCACTATGCAGAGAAACCCCAGAGCTGCTGCAAACCCAGGCAGTTGCGTTTGCTGCTGCTTTAATGCAGCCAAAATCAGCTCCTGCCAAGAGCAGCACTGGGATTTGGGGAGACGGAGATGCCCAAGGTCATCCTGCTCCACCTCCCTCCTGCCATCACTCCTCTGGACCGCAGGCACTGGGCAGGAGCAGGCCCTAAGGACACACTTTCCTAAGGAAGAGATGAAGGTGGGGGCCAGGCAAGGGAAGCAGAACAAATCCGTTCTGCCAGGCACCTGCTCCCTGCCTACCAAAAACTGCCGACGGCGCAGCGTGGAGAGCGCAGCCTTTCCGCTTAGGCGCAGGCTTGTCTTCCAGTGTCCTTTTCTCCTTGGCTAATTAAAGGCAAATCTCTGCCGAAGGAACACGGTTCTTCAGAGTTGAGCCTTAATAACTAGAAAGTGGCTGCAAATGCTCAGAGGCAGCTGCAGAAATCCTGGGCAGAAATAGCATTTTTATCTCGCAGCTTACCAGCTTTGGCTCCGGGGATAATACATTGCTGAGTTGTAGAAGGAGGCAACAGCAGATACAACCCCATATTGTCCAGGCTTACAAAAGGATGACTTGGATGGACCGACTCAGCTTCCACATCATCCCTGGAGAGGACCTCAGAGATGATGTGGCCATGGTGAAGGTCCCACTGATTCCCAGGGGTGCTGTGGGGAACGGGGAGGTGAATTGCATACGAGCAGACAACGGTGGTTGCTGGTCTCTGGGCAGGTGATTCTAGGTGCGGATCCTCCCATCCCCAGAAAGATACCTATAGGCATCTTAGATCCCATTTGGAAAAGGCATCACCTCCCTCTAGCTGCTGTAGAGGAAGGTGAGGGAGGCTGGTCCCAGGTCCTTGACGTTGGGTGAGATCTTTGAGATGGATTCTGTGGAGCCCAAAACCAGGCGAGGAAGGTGGAAAGGGAAGATGGACAACAGCGCTTGCCTTCCTATTTTGCTATGGCTGCTCTCTGCCCCCCGCCAGCACTGCAGGGGTGGAAAGACTTTGCTCCGGACCTCGTGGTTTATCCCCATGGCAGGCCCAGCAGAAAGGAGCAGGGCTGGAAGCTGTTTCTCCAGCTTCAGCTCTCTAAAACCGAGCAGTCTGGTCTGCTGAGGTCACCTGGGGCTGAATAGAGAGTCTGGCACCTCCGAGGGATGAAGGGTTGAGGCTTCCTTGCCTGTTGGCCTCCCTCCAGCAACTGCACAAGGGGTCCAGATGGTTGCAACATCTTCCACATCCAGACTAGTCCGACCCATGCTCTTGAGCATTCTCATGCTGGTTATTTCCACTCTTTAAAAGGCAGAAGAAGAATTTAACCCTGAAGGACCTCCATCAAATAAGAAGAATGCTCTGCACTTGCATAACATCTCCCAGCCAGGCAGCCCAAAGCACTTTACTCACAAATGTTTTTAAAGGTTTTGGGTTGCTGTAATGCCCTTTTTCATCCTTAAGGATGAAAAAAACAACCCCACAGCAGAGCATTTGGCATAGCAAGGCATCATTTCACGAGGACAGGCACACACAAAGAAGAGGTTGTGGCATCTGATAAGGCTGGCAAGAAGCAGGCATTGATAGTAACTATTATTATTCTGATGATGACATTACGTGGCTCTTACACAGTGCTTTTCATTAGTAGCTCTAAAGTGCTTTAGGAAAGAAGAGATTCAGATGGCTCGACCGTCTGCAGTGATTTCAGTGGAGGAGCACAGGCCATGGTTTCGTGCAGAAGCTCTTACTGCAGTTGTCCTGGTTTCAGGGCAAGGTCACAGCTTTGTTCAGCTCCCAGGCACCCTAATGGCATTCTGTTTACTATTCAGCTTCTAGAAGTCTCCCTGTGCTGCAAAGCCTGAGGATGTGGTCCTAACAAAGCAGTGCAGAGACAGAACACCTCTCTCCACCCTTTGTAAGGGTTGTACCCCTCCCAACATTCCTGTTCCACCTGAAATGGATGCAGCAAACTGATGCCAAAATCACAGTATTTTTGGCCATTTGAACATTTATGTGAGCAGCTGCTTTCCTGCGGTGGGAAGGGGTGAGAGGTCCTTGCAGGGGGACAAGCTGGCCTCTTAGAATCATGGTATGGCTTGGGTTGGAAAGGACCTTAAGATCATCCAGTTCCAACCCCCTGCCATGGGCAGGGATGCCTCACCCTAGACCATGTCACCCAAAGCTCTGTCCAACCTGGCCTTGAACACTACCAGGGATGGAGCATTTATCACTTCACCAGATTGGTGAAAACACTGTGTTGAACAGAGCAGAAGCCCAGCCCAAAGGCAGTGGGTGTCTGTGCCTTGGTTTTGGGGATCCTGGAAGCACTCCAAACCCACATGAATGCTCCTGAGTGCTGCTGGAATTCAGCCCGTGTTGGAAGGAGCCAGGGTTTGACATCAAGCAGCACACGGGTGCTGTTGTGCAAGGAGGGTTTGCAGCAAACTCAGCCTCAGCTCAGGGGCTCTCCACTGTTTGTAGCCCCCCACCACATGTGGGACATGAGGTTTTTGTTGCCTTTGTCATTCGCCTCCTTTAGCATTAAAGAATCTCCTCTGCATTGGTTGGCATGTGTGTACCCCAGACCAGCCCATGACCACGGAATATGTGTGTGGGCACACTCCCTTTATGCATGGACATGTAAATACCTCCATTAAATCCCAATGAGCACTGGTTTTAGACCCTTTCCCCTCCATGCCCTAGTTCAGCCTCAGTGATGATGGTATATGGGAAAATGGCTCATGGGTTTAACTCAAGCAGTACCCAGGTGGAATGGTGGGAGTTGTCACTAGAAGAAAACAGCCCTTGGCAGAACCAGAAAGAGAAGCAAAAGCACCTTTGTCCACAACACCAGCATTGCTCTGGTGCTGTGCAGGATAAATGGGATGCCATGGGGATGCTCGGCTGGAGGGAGAGGGTTTGCTGAAGGTGGCTTCTCTCTGGCAGGGTCTTGGGGGCAGCTCCATTTCACTGCTGTGCTCTGT
This sequence comes from Psittacus erithacus, assembly GCA_009867235.2. Lineage (NCBI taxonomy): Eukaryota > Metazoa > Chordata > Aves > Psittaciformes > Psittacidae > Psittacus > Psittacus erithacus. Next base: position 5,787 of record WYDI02032513.1, on the reverse strand, counting down.
GGCTCCTGCAAGCTCGTCCTCTCCCTCCCCAGCAGCAGCAGCAGCAGAAGCGCCGGCTCAGCACAAAGCTGCAGCATCGCGGCTCAAGGATTAGACATTCATTTGCCAGAAATAGAAAATTGGGGGAATGTGTTTTAGTGTATTAAATCTGTTCCAAGAGGCTTCTGATGCACAGGAAGATGACTGTCCTATTGATCCCTGTCCTCATCCCACTCTGGGCAGAGATAACCCTCTCACCCTATGCCAGCCCCTATGGCCAGGAGCTGGGGATGTCGCCGTGGTGGTGCTCTTTGGGAGCAAAGAGCCTTAGAGCCAGGGTCCGCATTGCCCTGGGGATTCTCATGCTGACAGAGGCATTCCCAAGAGAACCTCTCCATTCTGTCTGGGTGCTGGGAGCCCTGTTACGGTCAGCAGAGAGAAACTCCTCTGCATGATTCATCGGCTTAATTTAGCCTCTTGCCTCGGGGCCAGAAGAGACATGCCTTTAAAGAACCCATTTCTCTGCATTCCTGGGGGAAGGAGTCAGGGAAACAAGCTCAGATGCACCAGAGATGCTCACTGTTCGTGCAAGGGATGCCATGCGGATTTCCAGGGCACTGCTGCCTGAAAGACCCTTATTAAGACCTAACTGTCAGGAGCTGTGTGGGATGGGATGGCTTTGATGCGTGCCCAAGTAGAGCAGTACTGAGATGTGCGGTTCACATGACTGTAACTGCTTCCCACCACCAGCTCCATGCCTGGATCCATTGTTTTCACAGTGAATCCATAAGGACATCCCCCCTGCTCTCTCAGCTGATGCCTTTCGTGCGTATGGACAAGAGAGAAGACCCTTCTGGATGCTCTTTTCTGGGTTGTGTGCTCTTGGCGTGCTGGGATGTGCTTTCCTGGCTGCCCACGCTCCCACCATCTGCTGCAGTGGCACTGTGCCTGCTCATGTCTTGGCCGGGTGATTTCCAAAGGCAAGCTCTTGCCAAGTGTAGACAGGTTGGATGGCCAGCTAGTACAATGTCATGGGTGCCACGAGCCTCAGCAATCGCATGGGGAAGGGGCTTAGGGAGCAGTAAAGGACTGCAGGGTCCTCATTTGACTCCACTGGGTGGCATCCCTTGCACCAACAGTGGGCATCTCTGGTCCATCAGAGCTTGTTTCCCTGACTCCTTTCACCATGAACTCAGAGAAATGGGTCTTTTGAAGACAATTATTCTTCTGGCCTGAAGGCAGGTATCTAAATTAAGCTGGATGATTGACATGGAGGAAGGCCTCTTTGTCTCTGCTGACCATGATGGTGCTCTTGGCAACAAGACTCCATGAAGCTTTCCTGGGGATGCCTGTATGGAGAGAGCAAGATATGTGGAAGATGAGGAGATTAATCAAGGGGTTCCAGGTTCCAGTAGGTGCCATCTTTCCCCACATCAAATATAGATCATCTTGTACCCTTGAGTCATCACTGCTCATAGCAGTGGTTTCTGGTGCTGCAAGAAGATCCCAGAGGAGCACCAAGGTCCCATGGGAATGCAAGGGTTAACAGGGCTTCATGGCACTGTATTTTCTATGCTACAGAGCTGATTCATCCCCAGCCATGCAGCTCAGCCTGCCTTTGGTTCCCAGTGCAGCCAGCACCCTCCTGCTCAGGTGCCCTGACCCTGCACATATCCCTGGATTTACTCCAACTTCATGCCTGATGAGGCTCAGGCCATACGTTAGCAGTTAATGGACCTTAAAATGCCTGGAAATCCTGGTCCTGCTTCCCTGGCTTCATCAAGGGTGGAATTTTGCTGCAGGAGGGTGATGGTGAGGGCTGTAGGTACCCACGTCCCATGGGAGTTGGGAGGCCCATCTGTTCGGGTCCCATGGGACAGGCCAGACTCTGCCCGAATATTTGGCATGTGTTTACATGCAGAATCCTAAATAAGACCTACAAGAGGTTGTTTCTCAGGGTACCCTCTGTTCCTTGCTGTCTTAATACCAGCTGAAGGCTACGCCTATGGGAACTGCCTCATAGCTACACATTCCCAAACCAAATAGATATATCCTCTCCACCCAATCTGTCTACAAGATTTCCATGCCCAACAGAGGAGCAGAAGTCACTGTGAAGGACTTGATGAGGCATCTGCAGGGAGATCAGGCTGATCCCAAGTGTCTCAGGAGAGAAGAACTACCTCAGCATGTGCTGGGGATGGAGCAAGGCCACTCCTTTTTAGTGACTCCCTGCTTAGTTCATAAGAGCATTGGAAACAATAGGGAGATTTTCAGTAGCCTTGGGAGAGACAAGAAGTCCCATATGCTTCTTCTTCCTATTGATCTGACCCTGCAGATATGACCTTTCTCTGAATCTATTGCCTTGGTTGTCCATTTTTCCTCCCAAATCCCCCTGCAATGGCTGTAACTGGCTGCTGCCTTCAGCGGCTCAGCTCACGCTCGCATCTGCCATCCTTATAAATAAATGATGAGTGATTGATTAGTCCCTTCCCTCCGACTCCAGCCTCTCGCCCCGACCCTTTGTTGGCTTAAATGGAAACTTCCCTGAACTCTTCTAGATGGTACCAGAGCGCAATTCCTCTTGGGATGAGGTGGGAGTGGTTTAAGCATCAGAAAAATCTCTTCTTCACCCTTTTTTCCCCCATGTTGCTTAGACATAGGGCTGGCTTTATCCTTACTCACCCACTTAACTGTGGGGTCCCACTGCAGACCCTTGGAGTGGGATGAAGAGGATGTGTTACTGGGGTGGATGTGCTCAATCTGGGGTCCTCACTGCTGGGACATGGCCAAGGTGGGGGGGTACATTAAGACAGGATGATGGCTACAAGCCACCCTAGCCTCATGCACTGCAGGGAGGGCTGTTCTGCCTCTTCTCTTTGTCCTGCAATGTCTTGGGCAAGTCCCTGTAGCACAAAATCTCCCAGAAAGCGTGCTTGGTGTCTTTTGGGTGCTTAAAAACCCCATCCCCTGCGACAAACCACCATCAGTGGTTATAAGGTGTTTTATTCTGGGTGGGAAGGAGCTTTTCTTGGGGTGTCTGCCCCATTCACCCCTCGCCTGCTGCTAAATGTGCTTGCTGAGGGAGAAAGGAGGAGAGGGCCAGGCCAGCAGCCCCTGCCTATGCGTCCCGTTCCTCTAGGCCAGGTTTGTACCTTTCCCAATGTGGAACAACAGTTCCTGCATCTTCCTATTTAAAGGAAATCTATAAACCACTCAGTACAGCGCGAACCCACCAGCCTTCCTGCGGCCTTCTGCGGAGTATTGATCAGCCAAGGGTTTCACCTGCCCATTTTCTCTTTGTCACCCCTCATCTCTGTTTCTCTGAAGCCGCCTCATCCACTCTCAGCAGCATCACCCAGCACCCCATGTGCTCCATTCTGCTCCTACCTCTTGTGCAGTGAAGACCCATGACTGGTGCTCCAATGCCCAGTGGGTTCCCCTCATCAACCCTGGGGCTTTAGGGACAGCTTGAGCCTGGTCAGTGGTTCCCACAGTGAAGTACCTGAGCTGCCTGTGGGCTCTACTGCACTCGGTGTGGTCCCTGGTCTGAAAGGGGATGGTGTCCTCCCATGGAGTGCTTCAGTCCATACAGGCTGGTAAATCCCCCCTGTGCATGGACATTTCCCTCTCTCTTCATTCTCAGAAGTGGGGAAAGCAACCAGGAGCTGGGAAACCATCCCCAGCTGATCTGCACATCAGTGCTTAGCTCATCTACCTGATCTCCTTCCCCCTTACAGGCTCCAAAATCTCCGGGGATGGGTGGAATAAGCCAACCAGGCAAAGCCCGTGATGCCAAGGAGCTTGTAGATCCATAAGCCTCAGAGGAAGGAGTAAACCCTGCCCAGATGACCTGAATCTGCACCTCCACCGAGAACCCCCCATACCTGGCCAGGCCCCTCCACAACTGCTTTGGTTGGTGCAGACATCAGAGCCATTCCTGAGCAGGGAGATGGGGAAATGTTTCCTTTATTTCACAGATAGATGATGACTCATGGACTGGATGCTTTTTGTTGCTGTTGTGGGAAACATATTGTTCGGATTATCTTGGCTTGGGAACGTAGGTGAGGGAAAAGACTGGAAGATTTCAAAGCAACCCATTGGGAAAATGAATGTCTTTTTTGTTTCAAATGTCAAGTTGGTTGGGAAAAAGCTTTTAAAAGGTTAAACCTGAGTGAAATGTTTTGCTTAAGAGCAATGCTCATTCAAATATTCAAGCTGTAAAATTTGTTGGTGTCCCAAACTCTTCATTTATTCTAATTCTAGGGAGGGAAACCCCCACAAAAAGCCTCCAGAGGTGAAAAAACTATTTCCAGACCAGAAATTGTCTTAGAAACATAGAATCATAGAATGGTTTGGGTTAGAAAGGACCTTAAGCTCATCCAGTTCCAACCCCTGTCACAGGCAGGGACACCTTCCACTAGAGCAGCTTGCTCCAAGCCCCATCCAACCTGGCCTTGAACACTGCCAGGGATGGGGCATAAAGAAATCCTTCTTTAACAGAAGGATTATAGGGTCAGGCTCCATAGAGGTACCATGGACCTGGTTCTTGTCCAAAGGTGGCCTCAAAGCCACTGAGGTGATGGAGCTGTAGATCTAAGCTGTGGCATGGGTGGGAGCTGCTGGTGACGGCTGGTCCCTGCTCAGTGCCTGGGACATCACACCAGGGTGTGGGGCAAGGGCTGGAGCCAGCAGTAAAGCCCCTTTTCACTGGAGGATGATGAAGGTTGGCTGCAAACAGAATCTCATCAGGAGAAGGAGTAACAGGACCATGAGCTCTTGTTCATATCCGCAGGCTGGTGCAGGGAGAGGTGCAAGATCAAAGGGCACTCAATGGATTCAAAACTGCTCTTGCAAAGCTGGAAAACCCTGATCCTGGTGAAAACCACTTAAATCTCCAGGAAGAGGGTGCCCAGGGTTTCAGCAGCTGAGTGCATCCCCCAAGGGGACACAAAGCAAAGCCCTGGGGACATGCAGGCTCACTGTGCATGGGGGGGACAAGATGGTCAGCAAGAGACATGCAGCTGAGGACCCAGGAGCACCACAGCTCTGTGGACACAGTGGCAGTAATTGCTCCAAGCCATTCCTATGGGAAAGGTTGCAAAATACCTAAGTGATGCTGGAGCAGGAGGAGATGCTCAGGCCCACAGCAGCTTCCCAGGGACGTGCTGTTCTACACGCTGGGAATAAGAATGAAATAAAACCAGTGTTGGGACAGGGTTTGTCCCTGGAGGTGATCCCTGATTCCTGCAGTGAGCTCCCAGATGTTCCCGATCCATTGGGATGAGGAAAATATCCCCAGTAAATATCCAGCCCTCAAGCTGGATGCTGAACAGGAGCCGGGAGATGGCGCAGGGCCATGTGTTACTTTAATGTTAGTGGTTGTTTCCTGGTTTTCCAGGTGGAAAGCAGAGCACAGGGAGCTGCAGAGCACAGGGAGCTGCAGACTGGAGCACAGGGAGCTGCAGAGCACAGGGAGCTGCAGAGCAGAGGGAGCTGCAGACTGGAGCACAGGGGGTTTGCTGATCACTTTTTTGGCAATCATAAATTCGGGTGGAATTCCACTGAGGTTTTGAGGCAGGGGAGGAGAGCGAAGGTGAATCATGTCATTTCAACAGCTGAGCCATGTCATTTGGATACTCCTTTAGATAAAATGCTCCTGCTTTCCTACAGTGGAAAATTATCCCTTTCTGAACTGGCTGGAAGCAGCTTTCCAATATCTGAAGAGGGCTAAAAGGATGCTGGAGAGGGGCTCTTCATCAGGGACTGCAGTGATAGGACAAGGGGTGATGGGTTCAAACTGAAACAGGG
>WYDI02032512.1:10114-33935 GCA_009867235.2 Psittacus erithacus | reverse complement strand
TCCATCCCTGGCGGTGTTCAAGGCCAGGCTGGACAGAGCCTTGGGTGACATGGTTTAGTGGGAGGTGTCCCTGCCCACGGCAGGGGGGTTGGAGCTGGATGAACTTAAGGTCCTTTCCAACCCTAACTATTCTATGATTCCAAGATGTCCAATATGAGAACAATGCCCATGTCCCCATATTATTAAGGACCATGCAGGGGTGAGTGATGTCTGGCTGATTAATTCAGTCTGAGCTTTCTGCTGAGATGTACAAGTGTGATAACAAGTAACAACTGGTGTGCTATGCCAAATAAATGCCTGTGATGGGATGGAAAGCCACTGCACCCATGCAGCTGAGGCCTCAGCTGAATGACACCTGGTTGCTACCCATCAGTGTGGGCATCCCTGCTCTGCAAGCCCCGGGTTTGCTCACCTTGCACAACGAGGCTGCCCTGCGCGGTCCTTCGCACCCGCGTGCCGGGTTTGTTCGCAGCGCACACGTAGATGCCGGAATGCTGCACGGTGAGGTCCGAGATCATCAGATTTCCTGTGCCCAGCACCTGGATCCCCTCCACGCCAATGGGGCGGCCGTCTGAAAGAAAAGGATAACAGTCACACGCTGGACCTTTGCGTGAGGTTCTCCACACAAATGGAGTGGTGCCATGCTCCGTTACTGGGGTTTGCCAAGTAAAGCCAACGGGCTGTAGCTGACACTTGGCAGAACTGTCTTCAGGGGAAAACGAGGATCCTCACTTACGTGTTTGCCCAAAACCAAGGTATCAGCACATGAAATGTGAAAGCTTTCAGCCACGTGTTCAGATTAAGACGAAGAACCCTGTTCACTAGAGTGGTTAAACCAAATCATACCCGCCTCTCTTAGCTGCTGCCTGGGTTCTTATATTAGACTGCCCAGGGATGCAACCAGCTCAACAGCCTGTTTCCAGCAGAGATGCTTCGGGAAGGAGAGGACCAGTGTTTCCAAATAACCATGCCTGGGCTCCAGTACAAGGTCTTCAAAACAGAAGTGTTTAATGTGAAATAGTTTAATATCAGGGAATTCACCTTTTCCCAACAAAGCCTATTTTTTACTGGAGAATTCCCAGCCAACTCTAATTACAATGTGTTTCATTAGTATCAGGCTATTGCTTTTTATTGCTTCACTGATTTGTGTTTTAAGACACTCCTGACAAAGGCAGCTCTAAATCAGTGCTAGCATGTGTCAGGGTGTCTGAGCAGAGGGGCAGGGCAGGGGGGTACTTTTACTGAGCAGCAGTAAAGGGGAGCACACTTTCATCAGTTGGAAAACAGGAATTCAGTTCTTCTCTTCCCTTTGATCAAGGAGTTTGAAGAACCTACAGAATGGCAGAAGCAAGTCTGGGCTGGAAGGGACCTTAAAGCTCATCCTGTTCCAAGCCCCTGCCACAGGCAGGGCCATCTTCCACAAGACCTGGTTGCTCCAAGCCCCATCCAGCCTGGGCTTGAACACTGCCAGGGATGGGACTTCTCACAGAAGCTACGCCTGTAGAGAGCTCCCCTGCTACCAAAGCCTTGCAAACCCATAGAAGTGAGGGATCCCATTTCAGACTAACAGCAGCATCCTGCTAGGAAACACCAGTAAATCATGGGCTGAAAGCTACAGAGCACTTCCCAAACGTATCTCCTGCCATGCTCCTTACACATTGTTTTCCAGGAAATTTTTAAACTTCAAGGTTTCCTTGCTTCATTAGGCAGGGAATGCCAGACCTCTTCATTATTTGCATTGCAAAGAGAAATGCTCAGGTCTTTTAGAGAGAGCAAAACAATGTCATTAAATGATTAAATGATCACGTAACTGGCCAAGCCACTGCAGCAGTAAATGGCTCAGTCATAAAAAGGACAGTAAAACATGACCTGTCCCACATTTAATGAGCAATAACAAGGAACCATTCCCTTCAAACATCATCTGAACTGAAGTGTAAAGAGGTCTGAATTAAATTCAAATTGATTTCATCTTTTAAATTAGACCTTTTGGAAATCCTTATCTACGTGTAAAAATCAAATCTCTCTCTCTTGAGAGGGGTGGGACCAGGGAAAGATGCAAAGTGCCCTTACCTGGATGCTCCATCACATCCTTGCCTTAAGAAATACCACAGAAATGTGACTTGAATGTCAGTAGCTTTAGTGTATTATTTATAACGTGCTACATAATTTAAGCATGCAAGGACCCAGCCTGCAGCAGGCACTCTACAGAGTCCAAATAACCAGCACTGATATGTCCTTAGTTATCCCTCTAGCCCCAGCTATCAATTAGAGGTGTGGTGCCCTGAAGACACGTCTCCTGCCAGCCAAACAACTTCCACTTCCCTGAAGAACAAAGTTCTCCAAGCTCAGAAACCTCGAGGGATCTGTCTTTGATTCAGAGTGTGGTCACCTCTAACAGTCAGCAAAGATCATTGCCAGATCACCCCATATGCCTCTTACTCAACTCCTCCTTCCAAAGAGTGCTGAAAGGGCTTCTAGAGAAGTGTCTCTCCTTTCCCAGCCTGCTTCTTACTCTACTGTACCTCACTCAACCCAAACCATCCTATGATCAGTTAGAAGGTCTTCAGCTAATAGCAAATCCGACTGAGTAACACTGACAACACACATAAATAACACAGAGTATTTACACAAGAAATTCCTTGCATCCTGAAAGCTCAGCACTTTGCAGCAGTGCTGCGCAGAGGGGCTGATGTCTCACACCTGCTTTGCAAAGGTTGCTATTTATTTTAACCCTGTTTTCCTCACATGGAAATCTGAGGAGTGGCTTGGCCAAGGGATCGGAACCCTGAAACCCTATCTTCCTGGCACCACTTGCCATCACCAAGTCATCTCTCTATGGAGAAGATCTGAGAGACTGCAAAAGCGCTGTTGCTCAGCTCCTGAAGCTCTCAGGACCTACGCAGGCTGGGACCTGCTGATCACTTAACATGATCTTCTACTTCGTTTTATGAAGTCAAAAGCAGGAAGTCTGAGGGCTGAAAACAAACCACTGTGGGTGCAAATGTTTGACAGATTCACTCTGTCGATCCTCAGTCAATGAGGGCAGAAGAGAGAGGATCAACTGGTTGGGAAGAGCAGAAGACAACTGATTAATACAGGAGACCATTCTCTGAGTGGGAGATGCTCCCTAAAGATGCTCTGTCTATGGACAAAAGAGGCTTCCAGGCTCCTCATTGGGGGCAAGTCTGGATGAAAGAGGCCCGTGGTTTGGGAGCTGCATTATTTATTTTTCCAAGGTGTATGTGATGCTTTCTGGAGTCCATTCTCCTGCTAACAGAGTGATTGGCATAGCAGCACCAATTACAGAGACCCCTTAAAACGTGCCAGGCGATATGAATATGCAACAACACCAACGCCTTTCTTTTGTAAGCAGCAAGTAGAAAGAAAGTAACAACTTTCTAATGTTGATCATTTAGGTCTTTTGTGAATTCTTTGTATTGTGCCATAGTAGCCTTCCACTTTTTAGACACATAGGTCTCCTGCTCCAGCGGACACTGGGCACTGTGGATTAGCATATTTAGAGTACATTGCAACAGTTGACTATTCAGTGTGTGAAGTGGTGAAATTTACTCTATTATTTCTAAACACTTACAGCAACGGTGCTCCTGTCAACCAGTCAGCCATCTATTACAAGCTTCTGTGTCCAATAAGTTACCAATTAATTGGCTCCTACAATTGTTGTATAGTTTACTTCTTGAATGGCTCCCTCTTTAGTAATTTCCTTCCCATTGTGTGACCCTTTCTGACAACTTCTGTATAACGCTATCAGATAATCACTGTCTTTTCTTTCTTGCCTCACTTTTCTCTATCTCTCTAAATAGTTTATTATTCTGCCTTGGTACCTTTTATGGAGGCCAGCTCAGTGGCCTGTCAGTTAAAGGGTAAGGATACATTAAAATCGTCATTCATTCAAAAGGCTTTGCAGTAAGTGCCCAGGATATTCATTTGTGCACACATACAGGTCCAAGCCTGAAGTGTGTAGCTCTGAAAGGAAAAGCCCTATCTTCCCTGAACAAACCCCTAATGATTTTACATTTCTCTCAGAGCCTGCTCTCTAATGAATGTTGACATTTCATGCACGGCGACACACAGGAATTCTGTTTGTGGTCAGGGCTACAACATATTCCCAAAGAAATTAAATTCAAAATTGATTGTGCCACACTCAAAAACTGGCCTAGAATTTGAATGGTTTCCTTCGAGCAAAATATAGCTGCCTTTCCCACTGAAAACCAGCCAGGCTTCCGCAAAGCCAAAGCAAGAAGTGCAAATGCTGTTTCTGGCTTGCTTTGCCCTGCACCAGAAAGCTGTGAAAGCAGAAGTGTTCTTTTACTCCTTTCTGATAGAAGAAATGCCACAATGTCAAAACTGTGAGCAAGGGGGTTCTGAGAGACACTCTGAAACAGCAGCATGCCCTGGGCAAGCACCTATCACAGTGGCCATGCCACGACTCTTCTTATTTTGACCAGGCAAGAAAGGTGTTCACATATAACTGACTTTAGGTTTTGTGTAAATTAAGTCAGGCCATTGCTAAACCATTGCTAAGACTTTGTGCCCATGGATTTTTTATTTCTGGGAGTAGATTAAAAGTGTTTTAGTTCCTAAGTTGAATAAATCCAGTGGTTATTTAAGCTAAACCAGCTCTGTAGGAGGAACTGTAGGAAGAAGACCTTCACACAGGAGGAAGCCACGTGTACAGATGAGAGATACTCGGGGGAGGTCCCTGTCCAGTGCAAACCCCTCTCCCTCCTCCTGATCACACAGGCACAGAGATATGAAAGAGCTTCTGAAATGGCTACAAAGAGATGACAAACCCAGCAACTCATCAGAGATCCTGTACAGCCACTTTGCTGTCAGGATCGGTGTAATACTAAACAAGATCTTGTGATGCTTTGGACAGGAAACATTCCTGCTGAAGGGGAGGGAAAATAAAGAGATTCCTTTCCCCTTCAGTAGCTCTAATTCTGCTGCTGTGCTGCAAAGCAGCATGGAGAGGGTGGTTTTTTTTGGTGGAAGACAATGCTGAGCTCAGACCATCCAAATATCACATGAAGCTCTTCCACTGCTCTATGGAGACAAGTGTTTTGAAGAAGGTAATAAACACTTATAATTAAAGGCAATTATAAAGTAGTTTATTATAGTTGAGTACTAACATAGAGCTGCCTTGTGTCCAAGAGATCCAAACCAGTGATTCAGCAGACCCAGGGAATTTTTAAACCAGCATCAATCTGACTGTATGGCTCTGGAGTAAAAACAACCAGTTAGTGGCAGGCACAAGCTGGTTTTACAAGCCACCAGAGGAGCAACCATGGAAAAATAGTGCAATGGCTGCTGGATACGTGTCTTTATCCCCTGATGGACAGCTCTGGAGAGGGAAGTTGCTCTTCCCATGAGCTGGACCTTGAGCCTTGGAGAGCCACAGGGTGAAGTCCCACATCCAGCACAGCAGCAGGAGACAGGATTACCCCTGTTAGTGCTTCACAGCCACCCTGGCGGACTCAGGGACATTAGCATCCCACAAACGACATGGCCTCGTGGACCACAAGCGCTTGGGAAATACCAACTGAACCAACCCCAAAGTGTGCACAGGCAGTTACAAGCTCCAGAAGATAAAACAAAAGCCATCAGCTCTTTGCTCAGATTTCTGTAGGGCAATGGAAAAGTCACTCTGAACAAAACAGTTTCCAAAGTACTATCACAAAGTTAGAAACTACAAGAACCCTTGCTTTTGGACTGAAACACAGCACTTTGCTCTTCCTTGATTGTATGATGCCATCAGACACTGCCTCTGGTTTCCATGGTGACTAAAATAACATCGTGGAACCCAGCAGCAAGCATTTGGGTTTTCTAGAGCTTCAGACATGCTACTTTAAACGCCTCGTCCCCTCATCTTTCAAACTCCCTGATAAGGCAGCAAGTTCCTTTCAAGTCTGTTTTACATGAAGGATGTGTTTGTGTATGCTTTGCTTCTCTAGGCCAACAGTGGTGATGTTTCTGATGCAGCTGAAGAAGATGCTGTCAGCCGAGAAGAGATAAAATTATCACCTTTCATGCAACATCAACAGGTTTAACCAACCCACTCTGCTAACAGGAGAAAACAGGACCTTGGCAGAGAGGAAAAACAAAGCATAGACAAGCTGAGTTTGGCTTGTCCTGTTAGAACAAGTAGGAAAAGGAAAGACCAAAATAGACTTTACCAGCACTTTCCAGATGATCTTTCTTTGTGATAGAGGGGTTTATATCTTAATAAGTGCCTTTTCCACATAGTCCAGATACTTTTGTTTGAGCCTACAGAGAAGTGATACAAGCAGCTCCTCAGTGGGTGTCAACCAATGTAGCCTCAGCAGTGTCAATGGACAATACAAGGAGGAAGTTCTTTACTGTAAGGGTGGTGAGGCACTGGAATGGGCTGCCCAGGGAAGCTGTGACTGCTCCATCCCTGGCGGTGTTCAAGGCCAGGTTGGGCAGAGCCTTGGGTGACATGGTTTAGTGGGAGGTGTCCCTGCCCATGGCAGGGGGGTTGGAACTGGATGATCTTAAGGTCCTTTCCAACCCTAACTATTCTATGATTCTATGAGGATAGAAATCACTTCAAGCCTACAATTAACTTCCACAGGAAGGGAAAGGGTGAATCACCTGTTGCATAAAATAGTCAGTGGCACCTGTCTATTTCCCATAGCATAACAAGGAAGAGGAAGAGGAGGAGGAAATCCCAGTCTCCCTGGGCTTACCTAGGCGGCTCCAGGAGACGATGGGCCGGGGGTTGCCAGTTGCGATGCACTCCAGCACTGCGGTCTGGTGCACCGTCAGCGTGAGGTTCTCCGGGCCAACCAGTATCATGGGGTCCTTGTAAACGGTGGAGTGGGAGCCTGCAAGGACAGCATCATTGTTAAAAGGCAACTGGTTCTCTCCTGTTTAATGGAAACACTGAAGGCTTTGTGCATCCTCTAAGTACAAATGATGTGGCTGGTGTAATCCTTACTAAATCCAAGGTGTACAAGAAACAAAAGGAGCACAACATCAGCATGACAGTGAAACTGAACATGTTTCAAGTGTGCTGATATTCCTGGGAAAACCCCTCAGCCAACAGACCCAGCCACAAGCAGCCTTGTTAACACACATATATAGGCAGCATAAAGAAAGAACCATGCTGTGAACTACAGAGAGCAGATGAGCAGGAAAAACATGGCATACAGGGAGGACACAAGCTGCAGGACAGCTCGTGCAGGCAGGAATGCAAATAAAGGAAGGAGTCGCTTTACCTTGTAGCATCTCAAGCCATAAAATAATCCATGCAGTCCACAATGCCTAAAGCTACCTCTGCACATATCCTCTCTTGCTGCTGGTATTGTTAGCTCCAAAACCCCTTTCTGGGGACACAGAGTGATGGAGCTGCTAGTCCCTAACTCCCAGTGAGGATCTTTTTGAGAGGAAACTCAAGGAAACCCCTCTCAGAACTGCAGCTCACAGAGTGGTCATTGCCCTGCCTTTACATAGCCCTGTCCTGGCCCACTCTGTTGTAACTGGGTACAGGGAGAGGATGCATCCCCTTGCTCTGCTGTAACTGTGATACAATCATTGCTCAGGATGCAACCACTAATTGTTTATTTGTGCTACAGTAGCACCAAGTGGCAGGAACCAAGAATGGAACCCGCTGTACAAGACGATGCACAGACCCATAATACAATAAAGCCCTAGCACAAGAACTCTGGAGACCAGGCAGGCACAGGACAAGCAAAAGAAACCACATTTCACCAGACAGGAGTGGACCACAAGACAAAACCATCCTCCTGTGGCAGGTATACCACAGCTGAAACTGCATCTCCTGAGACCCTAAAAAGTGCCTTACCATAGAATAGTTGGGGTTGGAAGGGACCTTCTCAGCTCATCTAGTCCACCCCCCTGCAATGAGCAGGGACATCTTCAACTAGACCAGGTTGTCCAGAACCACATCCAGCCTGGCCTTGAATGTCTCCAGGAATGGTGCATCCATCATCTCTCTGAGAAACCTGTTCTGGTATTTTACCACCCTCATTGTAAAGAATTTCTTCCTCGCATCCATCCTGACTGTCCCTAAGCCAAAGACCCCTTCAGCCTTCACTTCCATTTGCTGGAAGGAGGAAAAAAAGGAGATGCTCTCGGTTCCCCATTAGCAAACATGAACACCGACCGTCTCTGCATTAGCCTTCTCCCCATTCCCAACGAGCTCCGGGTTATACTCCAGGAATACTGAGGTCAAGCAGTGTTTAAGGAATTTCAACAATCTGACAGCTGCTGCTGGCAGAAATGCTCTGTGCACCTGCAGAGAGAAATACTTGGGCTTGTTGTCTGCCCCCGAGCAGGAGAGGGGCACAGGGAGGGCTGGGGAGCCCATCAACACCATGAGTTGGCCCTTGTGGTGGGGCCATCCCACGCTGACTCTGAACACAGACTTTTCAATGCCTAAAAACCTTGTTACAGAGAAGTGATCCACCAAAAGCTACCTGCAAAGGCTTCTCTCCAAGGTAAAATGTCCTTTCTTCCTGCTCTTTTTAGCGTCACCCTTTCACGGCAGCTCAGGGGCTGAAGCTGGGGTGTCAGTGAGGGGATTTCACAGTGGTCCAAGGGCTAGCACAGATCAGAGGGGCTCGTTTGTTAACTGTTCCTACAGGGGCTAAATGAGAGCGATAAAATGACTGTGAGGTTGTGTCTAAATGGGCAAAATCCAAGAAAAATCACCGTGTCAGTGTGACTTAGGAGCTGAGGCTCTCACTAAATGCATTTCACTGCAAGCCATAAAATGCAGATTTTTTTATGAGGACCAGAATGCACAATAAATTCATATGACCGGCTGGTTAACCCCAAGAGATCTGAAAAACAATACCTTCCCCCTCAGTACCTCGGAGTGCCTTTAAACCCCATGTAGATTTATTGTTCTAAATCACAATACTAAATGTTCGCGCTGAGAATAAGACGATATTATCATCGTATTATAGAGCGATTTCTATATTTCAGAGCACACAGAAATGAAATGAATTGTCCAAAGTCACCTGAGAATGTCAGTAAATGGGAGCTGAGCCCAAAGCAGAAATTATAGAACACTATTTTGACCATAAAGTAAATAACAAAAAGCACATTCTGGTTTATATTCTGAGTCTGAAATGGGCATTTAGGTTTTTGGGTGTTTGGCTAAACCCTGTCCACCTCTGGAAGTGGCATTTCCAACACTGCCAATCCCAATGCCCATGGCAGTACCACCTTCAGGGCCGGAAGGGACAGTGACCCAGCAGGGATGCGACCACCAGACGCAGCACCATGCAAAGGGGCTGACCATCCCCAGCCACTGAGGAGGAGGAGGTTTTCTTCTCCAACCAGAGAAGCTCTTTGATGCAGGGTCAGGAAGGAAGGAGTGACAGGACGAAGGACTCGTGGCAGGCGAGTGCTGCTGGGGCACAGCAGGGCTCAGGGCAACGGGAGGAGGATTTAGTTTGAAAGGGAAAAAGGCTCTAATGATGCACGTGGTCCCCAAGGACTCTGCCAGCAGCAGTTGCAGTGAGGATGGGGAGGTCCCTGGCACCGTCAGGAGTGACAGGCACTCTAGCAGGGACGGGAGCCTTGCCGGCACAGGCTGTTAGATCTTGATCAAAAGGACAGCAGTGGAGAGAGGCGCAGCTCGTGCTGGGAAGGTGTCGGTGCAGAGAGGCAGCGGCCCCTCGGGAGCAGCTCCGCTAAGCAGGCACTTGAAAATAATCAATCAGAAGGACTGGAAGACACATCTGTGCTGTCTGCTGCCGGCAGCCGTCCACTGCTGCCGAGAGAGGAAGGACAGTGCTGCAAGCAGGCTCCTTCATTCCTCATGGGCAGTCACTCTCCCCTTCCTCTCTAGCCCCTGCAGGACACAGGCTCCCAGAGCCCACCTCCATCCTCTCCCTCCTTCTTCCCCAGCCAGGGCTCAGAAGCCCTCACGAGGCAGACTTGGTGCTTCTCTGTGGGTGAAGCAATGGCTGAAATTGCTGTTAAGAAGCAAGGGAGCCCTCCTGCCCCGATGAAGAGCAGAAAGCACCATTCCCTTTACCCTCCTACATGAGAGGGAGGTGATGGAAAGATTTGCAAGATTACCACTTAACCCATCATACCTAATGATATGTGCGCAATAGCACTCACGTTAGTTCCGTATTTACTGACACAACACCCACACCAGTGAAGCAATGTCTGCAGCACACCGTAGTCTCTGCTGGTGTGCCAAAGTCTAGGCTTAATATACTAGCACATACCTGCTGTCCTGCTCTAATGGATATTTGTGTGCTCTTAGCAAACACCACAGAGCATAAACCTTCACTGAGGCTTAACCCAGTGCAACGGGTTTTCCATGGGCTGAGAGCATGCAAACATCCTGTTATGGCAGCCCTGCTGACATGCAGTTACTGAAGCACAGTTCAAGCCCTTCAAAAGACACTTACACAAGGTGCCCATATTCATCATCCGACTGCTTTAAGGAAAGAGGAAAACCACAAATGTTTCACAGACAGGAAACCTGGAAAATATCCATCTGAAATGAGGGATGGTCAGATGAGAACAACGAGCACTTTCTGCCCTGTGAGGAATAATAACTCAGACCAATAAACTGACACAAAGAACTTCACCACGTTGATAATTTACTGCTCCTTCTTCTTTCCACATGGCTACTGCTCACATAGATCAAGAAAACAGATTAGCAACAAGCACCAAAACCTCCCAGGTCTTTCAGAACCAGTTAACCTGCTTTCTTTCCCCATCAGAGTTGACATACAGAGCATCATTCTTTCCTCAGCTTCATCCTATTTCACACATGCTGCCTTTTTACAGCTGGCAGAGGCTAATCTGACACTTGGTACAAGTGTTTAGTCTCCTACTCCAAACCATTGGCCAGGCAGTCATTTTGGAGGGTGAAGGCAGGCTGTGAGATATGAGTGTATGCTGGGAAGCCTCCATTCACTGGGTACCAGCAATTATGTGTATCTGATGGACAGGAGAATCACAGCCCAGGAAGAAAGACCCTTTGTTGACTACTTCTTTGGCACTCATCTTCTCTGAAGGTAACCCACAAATGTCTGAAGTCCAGGACAAGCAAGCTATGCTGTTTTCATACAAGGAGGTTGATCATAACAAAGGCATTTCTCTAAGAGAGCACAAAGGTGCCATTCACTCCTGGCTGCTTGGGTTGTATGATTTGGCTTACTACTTCCCACTTCCTTCATGCTCGGAGCAGCTACTGAAACATCAAGAGAGACTTCGGAAGCTAATAGTGTTTTAAATAAAAACCACTGACAAATGAAGAAAGTATAACTCCAAGGTGACAATCTAACACCAGGTTTAGAAACTGGCCGAGGAGTTATTGCTTGAAGGGGCTCCAAGAGATCAGCTTGGGTCCCGCACAGACAGCTAACAGCGGACAGTCAATGGGCAGGTCAGTGGGTATGGAAACATGACAGTGTTTGCACCTTAATCCTTCCTTCTCTGTGCCCAAGGTCACCACTTCCACATGATGTTTTGTGTGCATTCACCTGAAGGCAAAACTTGAGCACATGCAAAGCATGGACGTGGTTTGCCCTTATAGCTTCATCACATCCTACCTCTGGCAGAGTGAAACCAAACACCAAGTATGTGGTTTTGGCCATGATTTTGGAGAGGAGACCATAAGGCACTGTTACTTTCTCAGTTGGAGCTTTCAGAAGTGAAAACCTGTTTCAGCCACTAACTTCAGATGTGGATGGAGAGCCAAGTCAAAATTCAGCCTGGGCTGCTCAGGGCTTCTCCTTCTCATCTTCCAAAGAAAGGTTAGCCCGCTTTGGTCACAATACAATGCTAACAGCCTACACAACATAATTCCCCCATTAGATAAATAATTGATCACCCTGTGTGCTGCAATTACTTCTACAGTGGGCAGGTCTCATAAGGAAATGATGAATATTCCACATTTCCAAAAGAATTTATTTAATGTAAAGCTGCTGTAGCTCATTTTCTCACCCTCCTCCTGCTACCCAGAAACTGGCAGTAATTTACAGGCAAAGAGATACATTTATCTGCTACCAAATGGGCTGATCTGGCAGGAACTAACAACAACTCAGAAGAAGGAAGGTGTTATGGCTGGACAGAGGAACACTTCTCAGCGCTATTAGTCTGAAACTCTCTTAAACTGCTCTGGTCCAGAACAGCAGAAGTCAGTACAGCATTTACTGGCACTAACCTGACACGGTGAGTCGGGCCTCCCGGCTGAACTTCACATTAGCAATATTGGTAGCAACACAGTGAAAAATCCCACTGTCTTCTGCCCTCAGTCCTGTAATCTGGAGGACTCCCTTGGGAAGCAGTGTGTACCTGTGGGAAGAGAAAACCAGAATCAAGAACTTGCAAAGCAGGACGTGATGTGGAAGCAGGCTGCGCCCATGCAGGCGAGGCAGGCTGGCTCCCTGCATCCCAGCAGCCCATGCTTATCATAGAATCACAGAATCCAAGACTGGACGGGGCTGGAAGAGACCTTAAAGCTCATCCAGTTCCAACCCCTGCCATGGGCAGGGACACCTTCCGCTAGACAAGGTTGCTCCAAGCCCTGTCCAACGTGGCCCAGGATTCAAACCCCTATAACCATAGAACCTCAAATGCATGGAAAGGTGAGTTTAAAACAGCTATTGAGTGGGCACACATAAATATCAACAATTTTTTTCTATATCTAAACCATATTTAAGTCCTGCATGCATATACACATATATGTATACATACATTACAGGTTGCTTGGCAACCGTGTGTTTAAGTTGGTTGGTGGTAAGTCAATACAGTGTGATGAGTTAATAATCCATTTCCATCTAGAAGATGAAGAACACCTTTTTCCCTATCAGCATATGGTTAAGTGCCTATAACCCTGTGCTGGGCTCCGAATGCACGGCTTGGTGTCGAAGGCAGCGTGACAGCAATCAGTTTGAAACGTCCCCGAGTTGATTGCAATCTCTCTGGGACTTTAAAATGCCCATTGTTTTGGATGAATTATACCACAAGAAGCCTTCATTTTTGTTAACAATCTGCCCACAGCATTAGAAGATTCAATTCCAAAGCTATTATTCTGCCTTTGAAGCCTTCAAGTGCAAGACTCGGCATACAAATTTATATACACTTTATACACAGAAATACACCAAGCATGATTAATGCAGAAATCCAATTCAGTTAGAGAAGCAACCCTCATCATCCAGGCCCATTGGTGTCACAGCTTAATCTACTGAGCTGCCAATAAAAACCTACCCAGTAACTTTACACAAGAAGCGAAAGCTGTTCAAAATCAGGACACTGAATGGAGGGAAACTGCTCCTAGTCCATGTCCTCTAGGGCTTGGGCAAGCTCCCTGCCCTGGAGGAGAAGCAAGGGGGCTGAGCACAACTTGGGGCTCTCTGGGTTGGAGAAAAGTCTTGGCTCCTCAGTCCTGGGGCTCCTCAGCCTTGGAGAAAGAAGCCCTGGACACATTCACACCTCTGACTATATCCATACCTGTGACCACGGGCTCGAGTGGAAAAGAACAATAATGCATGAAGGACTTCAAGGGAACTTCACCTGTCCTGCACCATCTCATTGGGATGCAGACGAGGCGTCAGGCCCAGTTCCGCAGCTCTTACAGCTGCTGATACCACCACGGACCAGTTGCCTTGCCCCATCATATCCCCAGATTAGCACCTGTATGAGCAAGAAGCCTTCAGAGGAGATCAAGTTTGACAAATCAACCCTGTGTTGGGCTAAAAAAAGCTCAGATGAAAAACACAAGAAAAAACAAAGCCTGACAGTTGCAGTTTCCCATGGCAGCGTTGGGCCTCTTGGGTTCTTCTACTGTAAGTTCACCACAACACCGAAAAGGTCAGGCATTGTTCCAGCCCTCATGCTTTCTTCTGCCTCCAAAGAACCCAACCACGTTCTGCTGCAGAACTGACATTTTTAAGAATAAAGGCTTTCAGGAAAATATTTACAGCTTCCTGGTTTCACCTACTCCCAATGCACAGACATCAATCCATGATCGAGGTGTGCTGCAACCAACTGTCTCCCACCATCGGTTGTGCAGCTCCTGAGTCACAGCTGGGATCGCCAGCACGGAGCACACGTTTCCTGTCACCTGCCCGCTGCTGGGTCCCACTGCTGCTTGGAGGATCAAACTGTGGTGAGGGATGTTTCCGACACACAGGGAGCAGCCTGTCAAACACAGGAAGCGAGGACGTGCCGTCCCGGGTCTAGCCTGGGGAAGGGGGGGCTGTGGGGTTTTCCATATGAGGATTACATTGGGAAACAGCAGCCCAATGCCCTGTGAGATGCTCTCTGCAGAGCTCCCCTGCTGTCACACACAGGGAAGTCCACCTGTGAAGGGAATTCTAGTGGCCATGGTGTAATTCAGCGCTTGCAAGAGTTCAGGACTCACATAAAAGACCCTAAGTCATGGATGTGGCTTGGGAAGAGTTACACAAAATGGAGCCACAGAGGGATGATGGATGCCAAAGCTACCCAGCTCTGCCAGGACTACTGGGTGGGCTTCATGCTGGAAAGTAAACCTGGATTAGGGTTGATCAGGGAAGGTCAATGCAGAGCCCTTGACCTCTCCAAAAAGGCTTTATCTACCTCTCCTGAGACATGCAATATTTCAACACGGCGTTTGCCCAGAAGGAGCCCAGGAAGCTCACATTAACTAAAAGAGTCTTCCATGGCAGGAACACTGGCCCAGGTTAACTGTGTCTTAACACAACTGTGACTACAGTAGCAAGCCTGGCCACCTTTTCCATCTGGAGAAAGAACAGCAGTACATGTCCTACCTTTCGTTGTCTGTGTTGACTGGCATGCGGTTCTTTTGCCAGAGGATGACCGGCTCTGGCAAGCCATGGATCTGGCACTGGAATCTTGCTACACCACCTTCCTCCACCACTGCGTTCTGAGGGTGGATGTGGAAGTCAGACATCGCTGGAAGACAATAAGAGAGACAAAAGTATTCATATGTGAAGAGAGATCCATTGTCAAGAACTTCACATGACCTAGAAACATCCGGGTTTCGCAGAGCTGGCAAATGGGATGGCAATGCAAGAACAGAAGACTGGTTTGCAGCCTCACTTCCTGCATGGAGAAACAAGATCACTGTCAAGTTCTTGCTATGTGTCTGCCTCTGCACATTAAACTGATTGACTCAATCAGGGCAGAAGACAGTGCTCCATGACATACGTGCTCCATGACACACGTGCTCCATGACACACATGTTCCACAGTGAGGTCTACAAGGGCAGCAAGACACACAAGACACTACACTGGCACTTACTGGCTGTGCTCCACAGCCTGCATGGGCTTTGGATCCAAGCTCACATCAGAAAAGAGAAGTTTATCCTTTCTGCAGCTGCCAATGTCTTACCAGCTGCAAATATTCTTCTGATGTGCACAGCCTGACTCCTAAGCTCATTTTGTTTACATCCCTTGTCCGAAAGTGGTCCCAGGTACTTCAGTAAAACTTACAGCCCTTGACTTCCACCTTGGTTTGGCGGATGCTCCGGCTCACTGCAGACTTTGCCTCCTAGCACTGCAGAAGGAAGGGTCACATCTCCATGCTGCAGAGCAACAGGCTTCAGCCCACAGAAAGAGCAGCTGCCAAGAGCTCAGCAGTGCAGCAAACCAAAGCTTTTGGGGTTGGGACCACCCGACAGCTAATGACAAACCTCAGCATGCCCACGCAGGGTGAATGCAGACCAGCCTGCTCCAGCATAGCCACAGCTGCAACCATTGTGCACAAAGACTTCGGCATGCTATTAGAGCCACATAAATAATACGGCAATTATTACTATTAATTAATTGGAAGGTGCTGCCTGTTGACTCCACAATAAACATATTCGAAGCTAATAAACATCCCAGTGGTTACTTAGCTCATGATTCATTTATAGTGCTGCATCCACGGGAAAATCTCTCACATTATCATACAAAATAAACTCCAAGAGAACCCCCTGCTCTGTCACCCCAGCTCGATAATACCCCTCTCCCCAGCAAGAAAGCCTCATCCCCTTTTACATGCATCAAGTATAATGAATGTACTTCTGCTAAGGAACAAGCTGCATATGTGTCAGGGCAGCTTAATCATTCATCTGCAAACTCCAGTTGGGCTTGGGCAGATGGGAGATGGCCATTAGCAATCATACATTAAATATGTGTTGCATTAACCCGCACTGCTCCCACAACCACTGCTCTCAACCGGCTCACTGCAGGTTTGTTAAGCTGATGGAGCAACACAGAGCAAAGCCCTGGCCCTGCATGGCCGTAGGGATGGGGAGGGTTTTGTAGCTGTGAGGGTGGGATAAGGAGCAAGATGCACACTGGGATGCACTGACTGGAGCGGGACCAGGAGGTGGCTGTGCGATGCTCCAGCCAGATGGGAACACACCAGCACAAGGCAGAAAATCATGCAAAATGGTAATATCTTTCCCAAGATGAAAGCTAATGCAAATATCCTGGTAAGGGATGGAGCCCAGTGGTGGAACGGCAGTTTATCCAATTCACATAGATTTAAGCCTTGAAATGAGATCACTCTTGGCCCAGAGCACTCAGCCACATGGGAAGGAGCCCAAAGGCTGCTGGAGATTCTCCCACCCCAGGTGACTTCCCTTCCAAGCTGACAAGTGATGCTCCAAAACATGAGGGATCCAGGGGTGCCTGCGGCAGGAGGGCTCAAGGGACCCTGCAGAACATTTCAAGCCTGCCACTTGGAGACCCAGGCCAGGGTGAGCATCTTGAAACCAAAGCGCATGGACCCACACCAAGAAATAAATCCAAAAATGAATACGGAGGACACAAACCTCTAACAAAGAAAGAAAGGGGGGGGGGAAGCAGCAGAGATTCAGATGCCTGCAGGAAAACTCCTTTCAAATGTACAGATGCTCAGCGCTGAGGTTTTTCAGTGGCTGACAGGGTTGATAAGAGGAGGGAGGTGTGAATGAGAGCAGTCCCGGCACAGACTTTGCTCTGCTGGCTACAGAATTCATTGTCAGTCCTTTATTTCAATAATACCACCCTCTTACAGGTAAAACTGCAGCAATAACCTCTACTCTTAAAGATACTAGTATTAATATTTACCATGAATAAAACATGGGAAGTTATAAATAATTCAGTTATGAGGATGTTAAGTAAAATATTACTCTTCAACGACCCTATAATGTGGCTTTGAAGCACAGTTTTATGTTAAATGCCTAGGAAACACTGTGACCCTTGCCAAGACCAGCTGGTTTGCAGAAGATGCATTAAAAATTCATGCATTGAGCTACAAACTGCTACTTTTAAAACAGGTTTCTGAGTTTATTTACAGTTGCAGAGACAAAAGCTTTTGCAGCACCTCCTGTAAAACAGCAACAAAACTCAAACGTGTGATTACCTGCGATGCTGTTTTCAGCTTGCAAATAAACCCCTGAGTGTAAGGAGAGGAGAGGGATAGGAGCACAAGTGTTTTACAGAGCATGGCCTGGAGAGGCTAAATCTCTGCTGACCCACCTGAGATTTTTACGTATGCCCCAACTGACTGTAATGAACTCCTACAGCAGAGCCTTTGCTCCGGTCAGGGAAAGACAAACCAAAATGGGCTCACAGGAATGGATGGGGAATGGTCCCACAGGAGATGGGGAATGGTCTCACAGGAGATGGGGAATGGTCCTAGCCACCCTCCCACACTGCAGCCGCGGATGAACCTTATCTCAAAGATGCTGGCCAAGGCTAGATTCAGATTGTCTGCAACCACACTGACACATGAGGTAGTTACTCTTCATTTCTCCTTCCCCCACACTGTATCACAGAGGACCTCAACCAGGACGAGGGTGGATCACAGATGAGGCACTTCCCTAAAGAGAACCCCAGGCTTGGGAGCTCCCATCACCTAACCCTCACCAGGATGCAGTCTCCAAAGGCATGTCCTACAGACACAGCACAGGTGAGCAGCAGCTTATCCTCATCCATATTCACAGAGGATTCGTTCTGGCAAAAGACTTTGCTGGGTCTCCCCTAATCAAAGCACAAACACTGCCTCCATCCTAATGGGCTCTGTGAAAGGCCAAAGGAATAAAAATGAAAATAGGTATTGAATTAAATTTCTCTACTCTGTGAAAAACTAAATTGAAACCATTAGTGGCCAATCCTTTTTTGCTCAGTACAGCATTAGTGCTAAGCTGGAGATTGACCTAGATTTGATATAGAAAAAGAAAACATTAACTTGGTATGTCAGAGCAAATCCCGGGCCTGTTAGAATCATTAAAACACAAATATTATTATCAACTGCAGGTACAAGGAGAAGACTTGAAAGGTTCAGTGCCAAGCATGGTGTTAGGAGAGTATTTAGGGAGCTCAGCTAGTTCTGCTTTTTGCTTTTGCGTTACTTATGAGGAAACAGATAACCAGGTTGGCTCTGACACCAGAGGATGCTGGGGAGAAGCTGAGCATCCTCACCACCACTGACATCAGGCAGCCCACAAGTGAACCCCTTCTCCACATTCCTGCCACTAACCTGTTAATTTCTGACCTCTTCCAATGAAGGCACAAAGTTAAAATGCCTCAAAGTTAACACAATACAAGGAACAAGAGCTTAATGGGGACATGCTTCTAGTACCTGGAATCCTAGATGCTCCTACCAAGGAGGGCGGGCTTCGTTAGCTCCATTACAACTGATCACAGTGAAGCTGGGGAGGCAAATGGTTTGCCCAGTGCCAGAGAACAAGCCATGGGCAGAGCCAACCCCTCCAAGACTGGCTCCATCCTGATGACGGTGACAGCTGCTGATTTTCATACCGAATTTCCCATAGGTTTAGCAGAAGTCAGGGTCATTTTAAAATAGAATGACTATCATGCCAATTAAACCCAGAGCTAAAACAGTCTAAAATCAGGCTGACAGCTTCAGCAGAAACAACCTGTGGTATCTATGAGACTTACTAAGTACCCATCCTCCTTGGCACCACAACTCCTTCCCAAACACTTTCCCTGCAAGGCACCAGCCTCAAAGCACACAGAGGGATTAAATCTTCCATTCCCTCCTGGCTTCACCATTAAATTAGCAACCAGATGGGGAATGTTTTCAAAGGTGGTGAATATTTTCAGGAGGTGAAGGCTTTGCAGACACAGATCCCTTCCACACTCTGCAAATGGAAGAGCTGCCTGCTAGAAAAGAGCAGGCATAAATGATGGGGGGCGTATGAACACCACAAATCCCATCCTCTCCTCTCTTCCCCTTGCTTCCAACCAGGGATGTTTTCCCAAGTCTTTAAGGACACTGCGTCTCCTTTCCATACATTTCTCTCTTTTTAAAGATGCATTTTCAGACAGATAAAGAAGCCCCGTCACAAGAGCCCGGTGGCTGCTCCAGCTGCAGAGCAGCCTCCGCGCTCGCGAGCCGGCCCTGCGTGTCTAATGCTGCTATTGTGCGAGGCTGTTGCTGCGCTGCCATGAGCCCAATTTTGAATGCAAGTTGCTTTGTGCATAGTGAAGCGTGAACAACAGCGCCGCCCATTTATCTATTTAATTCTCCAGGAGTCGCAGGAGCTGGGGCCTTCGCTCACATCTAAAGGGAAGAAAAATCGCCTTTCTCTCCGCTTTGGAAAGGGAGGGAAATACTAAAGACCGGCGGTGCCTCTCCCAGCGCAGAGGAAAATCCTGCCCACCAATCATAGGGGTGAAAATCCCAAATCTCTATTGTCCGTGCTGGCCTTCAGATCTCAAAAGCAAATAGGCTGCAAGAGTCGGGAGAGTTTGAAGTCGGTTTGGAGGAATGCAGCTCATTTGGGATGAGAGAGGGAGGAAGCCCCATCTCACTCTGTGCTGGGCAGATGGAGAGGGAAAGAGGCTCACTCCTGCACGCTTACTTGCAATGTTTGCAAACAAACGCTCACTCCTCTCTTGTTCTGGCTGTGGTTTTCTCCCCCTGGAGCAGGTACGGCTGTTCAGAGCAGGATGCTTTAGGCTCTCCACTCTCTCTGTGTTTTGCATCCTTCTGTACCCATTGTCACACTCAATCAGAGTTGAGTGAAATAATTCAGACAAGGTTGAGAAGATGCCCCATCAGATGGACTTCTTTGGTTGAGGAACAACATCTCCGCCTGGTCTGTCTTTTCTTCCCCTGCCCTAAGCCCCTGGGACAAGGATAAAAGGGAGACAACTGAGCTAATGCCTTGCAATGAGACACAGCAGCTGCTCATGGGAGGGAACATGCAACAGATACAAGAGGAGGAGGGGGAAAAAAGGCTCCTACCTCCTAACTCCAAGTTCACCAGGAGGCAAATTGCTGGCTGCTCTGGGACTATGGCTTCCCAATTTTTTGCATAACATGTGAAATGACTGCAAGCCAAATCCAGCTCAGGTCACCTCCCTGCCACATGGCAACAAGTAGCACCCATGGACTCTACTGATCCATGATTTACTGTTTGCTTTCGGCCCTTGAGAAGCAAGTGGACAAAAGCACAGAACCTTACAGGGGCTGCTTCTGTGTAGGGATGATAAATACATCATGAAAGTAATGAAGTCGTCTCCACTGCAGACCAGGAGTCAGAGGGAACATGCTCAGGGGTCCCTGGTTGCTCTGCCCACCCGGCACAAGTGAAAGACCATGCCTGGGAGAAGGAGGATGGGTTGTACCTGCAGGAACTTTACCATGGTACCAGGAAAACCTTCACCTGCCTGTGCTGCAGCTCCACTCTTCCTGAGGCTCCCTTGAAGGCGCATCCAATCACCAGCACACCCAGACTCTCCTGCTCAATCACATGCACCTCCAAGCCCATCTCCCTAAGTCCTAAAGAACATTTTATTTATGGTATTGATTATGGCTCACTTATCGGAAAAGTAGCTACACTGCCCTCAGTTGTTGACGGAGGGGTACTCTCCCATGAGTGAGAAGGACTTTTGTCTGGATAAATGCAGTCTCTGCACCATGCACAGAAATAAAGAGGGATCACACACCCCGAGGGCTGCTTCATACTGAAGTATCCCACAATTTCTATAAAGCTCACGAAGTGCTACCCCTCTGGAGAGAGACTGCGCCCACACTGTCCCAGGACAGAATGCCGAGAGAGCATCCCCAATGTTTGACATGCCACCACCCTTGCTATCTTGACCTGGGAGGATGGAGAATGCCAGGGGAGCTGCCTATGCCAGAGGATACCCCTAAAATCAGCTGGCTTTTGCCATGCTCTCCCTGGTGCAGCTGCATTGCCCAAATGCTGCCTGCTCAGACCCAAGACCTCCAGCAACGTGGCTGCAGCTAGAAATCACTCCAGCCTGGAAACAAGGAGGAGCGAGTTCCAATGCATCAGCACAAACACCCTCTCTGAAGCCCAGTGAGCAATCAGCCGTCCAAGCATCCTCAAACCCTTCCCATAAACATATCAGTCATTTTACAGAGACAGGCACAGGGGACACGAAGTGACACCCATCATCACAACCCAAATCCAGCATCATCCCTCGAGTACCAATGGCACGCTCTGCCTAGAAGGCAATGCTGCTCCTTATAAATCACTTTGAAAGATGCATCTGGGCAATCCCATGGACCAAATTTCTCACTTCCCTCCATGTTCAGCGCACGTGGCAGCAGCCCATCATGTCACCTGCTACACACAGCAGACAGCCCAAGGTGGTTATTCATCTTTCAGCACCCTCTTGTTTTGCAGGGGATTCGCCTAATAAACAGCCCCTTTAGCACTCTCAAATTGGTTTCAGGGCGAGAAGTTTCTGGGGAAGAAGGAGAGGCCTTTATCAGAGAGTGCTATTGCAGTAATTTTTCAAGACAAAATTGCTCTCTGGCTCATGACAGCATTTAGTGTATCCTGAGGCGACCATTTGTGAAGCCAAACCTGTGGTCCTGCTGCCTTGCTGCTGGAGGGAAGGGGGAGCATTGAATGTCATAAACAACTCTTAATTTGCTTGGGTGGACTGCATATGGGGCGAGTGATTCTGCAGTGCAGGAGGAGGTTATCCATCACCATTACACTACCCAGCGGTACAAGTCACCACGAAGGGCTCCTGTATTTCTGTGGGGTGTCTTCTTAAGAAACCCCAGCATCACATGAGACTCCCCCCACCCCAAAACAGGGCTCCCCTCCAGCATCACAAGCTGCTCCCTCCTGTTGCATCCACAGCTCACCCTGCTTTGGTAATGGCTTCTTCAGGACCCCACTGCATCCCAGGCTTTCCTCCAAAGCACACGTTTGCCCTTTGCAAAATACCAGTGATTTACCCTGCTCAAATGCCCCTGCAGACCCCTGAAACAATGAGAGAATGAAGGACAAGCTGCCCTCTGAGCCTCCGGGAGAGGCTGGCTCGGTGAGGGCAAAGCAAAGCATGCAGCATGCTGCCAGCAGGCTGGGCTCTCCTGCCAGATTCCCATCCGGAGCTCCTCGTGTTTTTCCTACTCTGACACACACAATTAAGACAAATTACAGAGTTCCCATTTTGATTTGTTGCACAATAACAATGTTTTCCATCCCTTTCCCAAATATTGATGGAGATGGTACAACAGGAAGCTCCCACACAGCTGGGTTTGGCCCTGGACCACTTTGTCTGCAGCCAACTCCTCCTGACAGCAAGCACGGACGAGCAATCCTGCTTTTCATCAGCTTGGAGAGGCACTCAGCCACTGGAGCAGGAGGTGTTATCCTGCCCCTCCACAGCCCTGCAGCACCTCTACGTAGAAACATCCCTTCTCAGAGCTCCTGGGCTGCAAACCTTCAACCACCCATAGGTTTTTGTGTTCTCTTCACTTCAGCATCTCCGGAGGAATCCCAAAAGGTGACGGGAAAGGCAGCTTCCCATCACGGCTGCCCATGACATGCCGTCAGCGCTGCGCTCAGGCAGGAGCTGTCCTGATTTACAGGCTAATGAATGTTAAATGAGATGCAGGTTTTAATTTTTTGTTGTCAGCTCCCATTTTTCTGCTCGCAATCACACCAATAATAGCTCCAAACTCTCAGCAGCTGTTTTTACCAGCTCTCCTGTAATTAGTTTACTAATGTATTTCACTGCGCCTTTGTTATTTTCAGAGAACTACTTCATTCCCAGCTATCAGAGATAGCGCACTTCAGTCTATAAGGAGTTTGGCCTTTGTTCCCTCGTGGTTATTCGCATGGGGGAAGATGGCTCAGTGAATGATAAGCCTTTCTATCACTACACATTCTCCATTTAATGTCTTTATACTGGCTCATTAATTACCACAGAAAACTCTTTTCCGAATGGAACCTGTGATTTATAGAAGACTTGGGCAAGGTGCCATTTTTACCGGGATGACAGCAAACAGCACAGTGCTGATGATTCACTCTTCATTCTCCTTCCTGCTGCTGCGGGGTCAACCCTGCTGTGGTTGAGTTTTGCCTGTGCAAGTGCTTGCTGCTGCTCCTGCACAGCTGGGATGACCAAGTCCATACAAAACAGCTACAGCCCATTTGGCCTGTATACCACAGCACCCGCTGTGTGGACTGAGGTATTCCCTTGGGCAGTGGCTGGATGAGTGCCTGGAGGAGGTGGGACTACCTCTGAGATGATGCCCTGCATCTCTTTATTAAATCTGGTGGTCCAAGGCAAGGTGTTGCAGTGCATACAATGAAGCATCTCTTGGCACTCAGCAAAAACCCAAGCACAGCACAGAGAGAGACTCAGACTTTGGCTAAAAGTAGTGAGCAGTCACGCATGATGGACCCTGTGGCACTTCTCTGCAATGTCCCATGCCACAGTCCAGCAGGTTTGAGTCTCAGTAGTATCACAGAATCTAAGACTGGTTCAGGTTGGAAGAGACCTTAAAGCTCATCCAGCTCCAACCCCTGCCATGGGCAGGGACACCTTCCACTAGAGCAGCTTGC
>WYDI02032511.1:0-33960 GCA_009867235.2 Psittacus erithacus | reverse complement strand
GTGCTGCAGTGGGGATGTGTCCATGGGGTTGGAATTCAGCCCTGCCACGTCCTCCAGCCGTGCCCGTCAAGGGTGAGGCCGTGCAGCGAAGGCTGCGAGGGCAGCACAAGATGTGGTGCCAGCAGTGTATGTCAAGGGCTGCCAGCTTCAGGAGGGGTCTGCATCACCTCCGCACCTTGAGCTCGCCTGTCCCTGTCTGCATTTGGGTGCGTCCCTCGTGTACGCCGCAGCTGCCCCTGCACCCCGCTGCCATCCTCCTGCCTGGCTACGTCCTCCAGTTGGGCCCATGATGGCTGAACCCGTGCCAGAGCCTTCTCCCCATGCACAGCAAGGGCTGCGAGGGCAGGGCAAGATGTACTGGCATCCTAAAGGCAGTGCAGGGCAGCACCGTGGTGGCAGTTGTGCCGCCAGGACAAGGACACCGTACATTATGTTCCTGCAGCAGGGCCCACCCCTGCTCCAGGCCCAGGCCCAGCCCCAGCCTCAGGCCTAGCTCTCCCTGCACCCCCGCCAGCATTTCCTTCTGGAAGTTTCTCCTATTCCAAGTCCCCCAGCTTCCCCTCACTCTGGGATGTGGCCATTGTGGCTCACACCAGCCATCCATGGCTCTCGGGCACTGGGAGGACAGGCCAGCAAGTGCATTCGTTGCAGAGGGGGAGCACTCTCAGCTGCATGTCTAGGGAAAAGTTCCTGGGAGCCAACCACACTTATCCCACTACCAGGGCCTCTGTGGAATGTGAGTGCAGGATGCTTTGGATGGCAGCACCTTCCTGCTGCTCTTAGACAAGAGGAAAGCCAAGCTGGTCCTGCTGCAGGGCTAACAGGCTGGTAAGCAGCATGGCAGAAGTGACCATAGTCCCTACCTAGAATGGTGGGTCAGCACCTCCTCTTGTCCTCCATGGTGCATCTGGTCCTGGGCATCTCTCACAGCTCTGTCTTGTCCTCAGCACCATGCTGAGCATCTCTCAGCACCTTCATGCTGAGGCTTGGTGCTCGCTGTCAGCCACGCTTCTCCCTGGTGTGGCACTTGTCCCATGTCACTGTCCCGCTGTGCTTCCCTGCTGCCATCCCCTGCTTGCAGTACCCAGATGACTCTGAGCAGCACTTCGCCAAGCCAGGAAAGGTGTTTCCTCCCCAGCCACGTTTAAGCACAGAACACAAGCAAGAGCGTGTGCTGCAGACATCAGGGGCTGGAGGTGGTTGGTGCTGACAGCACAGGCACTGCCTGTGAGGCAGTAGCAGGCTCAGGGCAGCCTCCAGGCATGATGGCTGCAAGCAGAAGGGGCTGGGGCACCTCTGACCCTGAAGGCACCCCCTCAAGCAGGAAAATTATGGATTGCTTGCCTCTGGCTGGGCCGGGACGGGGCCAGCCTACAGGATGCTGGAGCTGCCCCCAACATGCTGCCTGTGCCCAGCTTGGCCTCCCAGCCCCTCACCTCTGCCTCCAGCCAGCACTGACCCTCTGCAGCCACCTCCCGGGGCTGCTTCCACACAGGAAGTGCAAGGAGAAGCCAACTGCCAACACAAGGGATGTCCCCATGATGCCCACACCCATCCCTACCCACCTGTTTGCCTCCATTGTTCTGTCTCCCACAGGGTCATCCCATGTGTTGGTCTATTCCTGGCCTCTCTGCCCAGTGGTCACGTACTGACAGTGCTGAGATACATCCTGTGCTGGTGAGCTCTGGTCCCTGCTGCTGTCAATAGCAAGCATGGCCCTTGCACTGCCCCAACAGCACTGCCCAGGGGCTGGAAGAGGAGATTGGAGGAGCTGCAGATGGAAGATTTCATAGAATCATAGAATCAACCAAGCTGGAAAAGACCTTCAAGATCAGGTTGAACTGTTACTCAAGGATTGCCAAGGCCACCACTAACCCGTGTCACTAAGAGCCTCATCTACATGGTGTGTGAACACTTTCAGTGACAGTGATTTCCTGGGGTGCACAGCAAGTGCAGAGCTGCACCTCAGCCTCTCTGTAGTGCAGGGCATCTGGAGGAACCTGTGTGCTGGCTTTGCCTACTGAAGGTCTACCCTGGGGACCAGGACAGGCAGGTGCATAATGTACCATCCTATGGAGAAAAGGACACTATGGGACCTGGGGGTCCTCTGCCCACCCTGCCCAAACACACAGGGTACATGGCAGTCACCAACATGTGCAAACACCCTTTGCACTCCTACAGCTCTTGTTACCCTAAGCAACCCCACGGACTCTGCAAATGTTGTTGCAGAGCTGGACCAGCCAGCCCTGAGCAGCTCCTGGCCTCTTGATGGCTGCATTGGTGCCATTTCTCAAGGCCATGTACAGAACAGTGCTGTAAACCCCAGCCAAGCGGCACCTCAGCGCAGCCGCGCTCCCCCCCGCCTCCCCTCTGGCCCTGCGGAGATGCTCATTTCTCAACAGCCACATTCCTCTGAGGGTGTTTATGGCTTTTCTGTCTCCCCACTGTCCCAGGCTAAAATCGACCCTTTTAAGGGAGCCACAGGACCATGAGTTGCTGGAGCCTTGCCTGCTGTGGGCTGCTCCCTCACAATGTATTCCCTCTTTCACTGAGAAAGCAGCCTTGCCTTGTTTTTCTCTTGGCTCCACAAGTTACTGATGGAGTCGGGCTGCGGCTCAGTCCCAGCCCCATCCACACATGCGTCCTAGAGAATAAGATTTATTTTCACCAGCAAGTGATTCACCTGCCTGGCACTGGTTTACCTTTCCCTTAGCAGCTGACTCCTCCTCAGCTCCATCCTCGAAGGCAGCTCCCTGACTCACCACCCAGACCTCTAATAGATGAGAAACCTGAGCAGGAGGGGCAGGAGGAACAAGTCACATTACATTTTCTCCTGATGACGAGTGTACTTTGATGCTGGCTCCCCTGGGGACTTCCGGCAGCAGCTGAACTCTGGTGCAGAGAGAAGAGGCATTATTCCTGCCTGGGCTGGTGACCTGAATCTCCAGGGGACACCTCCCAGTGACCTGGTCCTTTGTGGTTAGGGTGAGGGCTGTTGACACAGGACAGTGTGCTGGCACCCTGTGCTGGAGGCACAAGGGAAGCAGGGGTACTGTGGCAGCCGAGGCAGGCCCTGCAGGTATCTGGCAAGGGTTATTCTTAGGGCTCCTCACTACAAGGAGAGACTCTCAACTGACTTCAGCATCACCTCTGTCTTCTCTCACCTTTTAGCCAGGAGCAGGCACACTTGGCCACAAGCGAAAAATCATTATGTGGAGCTGGCTTGCCTGTGTTGGGTTAATTGGAATAAAATGTGTACCCTGCTGAGCAGCACGGCTTGTGCTGAAGAGCTGGGATGAGTCAGGCTCCGTGCCGATGATATCGCTGCTTCTTCAACCCGCTCCCACAAGGCAGGACAGAGGGGCTGCAGCAGCATGGGTGCGTGTCACCCTGTGCAGGCAGCACACACACCCCCTGTCCCGCAGTAGGGGCCACAGTGAGTCCAGGGGAACTTGAGGTGCTCCAAGTGACACAGAACCAGTCTCCATGCCTTGCAGCAATAACTGGTGCCAACCGACACAGATGTGTCACATAGCAGAGATGTGAGGTAGTTCCCTGGCCTTTGCCTCCCTGCCTACGGGGCAGGGGGTCTGCAGGGAATGGCTGATGCTGCCCAGAGGCCATGCCAGACCACGCAGAGCTGTGAGCAAGCCAGAGCCGGCAGGTACCTGGTGGAGATTTGCTTCTGCAGCTCCTCAGAGACCATGAAACCCTCGCCCCTACACCAGCCTCGCTCCCCCAGCCCTCCAGGGCTAAGCCACAGTGCTGGCAACACGCACTCAGGTGGAAACCATCAGGCAGGATGAGGGTGCTTTTGGATACAGATAAACACTCACATGGGCAAAATTCATCCCTTGTAACCAACCACGTGAGTGAAGCCAGCAGCTACGGACAAGTGCACAGGGTAGGGGCACCAGGTCCCCAGCATAAAGCTGAGTTTCAGCAGCAGGAGCTCCCAGAGGAAATGGAGGGGACAGCCGAGCAACAGTAGCTAAAACAGAGCTGGGACACAAACAATAGCCAGTTATCTTTAGTCATCCAGACAGTGAGAGAAGCACACTGAGAACAGGGCAGGCGGGACACGCCACAGACACTGGAAACTCCCGATTAGCCGGAGAAAAGGGCAGAGTGGATGTTCCCCCCGTCCCGGCTTGGCAGTGAGCAGCTGCGGGCAGAGCTGGCGCTGGGCACGGCGTGGCACTGACTCACCCTGCTGAGATACAGGAAGGAGGCGGGCGGCCAAGTCCACTTCTCTGCCAAGGAGCAGCCCTGATGTGCAGAGCTGAACGTGGGAGAAAACACCCCGGAGTGGGATCTGCGGGGGATGAGGGTCTCAGGAGGCTGGAGGTGGGCTTTGAGGGACCCCACGGCACAGTGTGCTGTTGTTTCTCCTCATGACTGCGTGAGCTGGGCATTTAGAGAAGAAAAGCATAAAAAAAACCCTCAAGCAAGAACGGCGACAGTGCTCCCTACCCAGGCAGAGCCCCCTGCCTCCAGCGCCGCCCACCCCTGCCCAAACAGCACCTTCAGCCGGGCACTGCGGGCACAGAGCCGCTGTGCACGGGGAGACCCTCTTTGGGGACCATGAACCCTGCATCGGGGCTCTGTGTGTGTCCCGGGGAAGCAGAGACCCTCCGTGAGGACCGGCGACTGCGCACGGGACCCTGCTCTCCGCGGGGACCCTGCACGGACCCTCCCCGCGGACCGCAGCTTTCCCCCCGCAGGACCGAGCAGCCGTAACCTGGGGTCGCAGCCAGTGGGCGCCGCCGCGATGCCGCGGGGCTGGGCGCGCTGGCACCGCCCCGCGCAGCGCCGAGCACCGCCCCGCAGCGCGCAGCATGGGCGAGCGGCGGCCGGCGGTGGGGGGGTGCTGAGCCGACCCCGACTGCCCCGGCCCGGTCCGGTCGCAGCAGCCGCCCGCCGCATGTCGGGGCCCGGGGCGCAGAGCCGCAACCGGCGGCTGCCCGGTAAGTGTCGGCGCGGGGTGTGCTCGCGAGGAGGGTAGCAGGGCACCGCACCGAGCGGGCAGGGCTCGGACTGCCCATGGCCCCTCGCATCCTTCCCCGCAGCACTCGCCCCATGCCCCTTGCGAAGCAGCCGGGCCCCCCTTTCCATCCTGGATCCCCCCTACCCGACCTGCTCCAACCTGCTGCTTCCCGTCCGCTTTGGGCAGGGACTGTCCTGGAAGCTCCGTGCCTGGGATGGGGATACTGGGATGCAGAGGCACCTGCCTGGGATCTGAGCTGGGGACCTGTTGGGCCGCGGGCTTGTTGTGGAGTGGCATCGGTACCTCTCGGAGCCCTGAACCCCCCGTGGGGTATAGGGAAAGAGGAGGCTGAGCAAACCCAGTGAGCATGGGGGGTGAGGGCAGCCGGGGTAATGGGAACTCTCACGGGGACAGCCTGTCACGATCCGGGCCCAGCCTTAGCACACCGTGCCCTGGGCATCGTGCTGCCCTCCTGGGTTTCTTGTCTTCACGCTTCTTTCTGCAGGAATCAAAGCAGGGCCCCATAATGGCAGGGTCTTGTGACAGCCTCTGCCGCTGGGGAAGGAGCTCTGGGCGCAGGGATATTTTTAGTACTGAGACTCAGGGGATTTGGAGATGGCTCAGAGGAGTGCAGGCGATGAAACAACGGCACAGACAGGGGTTGCGAGGTGCCATGTCCTCCCTCTCTCATTCCCCCTCTGCTTTTTCCCAGCAAGTGGCTCTGCCAAAACCACTGCCTCCCTCGCACTCGCCTGGTGCATTTCCTCTCACGGGGGCTACAGTTATTTTTTGCTGTGCTGCGACACGAGGTCAGATGTGCTGATTGAGAAAAGGCTGTGCAGGGAATTAACACTCATGCAGCCGGTGTGTCCGGGCATCCTGTCTGCGTAGCCTGATCCTGCCTTACTGTTTGGGGCATTCCCAGCTCTCCACACCAGCTGCTTCTCCAAGGGCTAAAGAAGTTCAAAGCCCTTGGGATTTAGCCTTGTCCCGCTGAGGTTTTGGTGGGGCAGGATGATAAGGAAAGGTTTGCTATCTCAGCAGAGCCTCCTGTAAGATGCTGTGGCAGCTGAGGAGCTGCATCTTTCTCCTACACGAGCTCCTCTCATCACTGCACACAAGGACTGGGAGGGCAGGATGCAGTCTAGCAGCAGTGGGATGCCCCACTCTGGAGGAGTGGAGTCAAGGATTTGGGCTCTGTGAAAGCACAGGGAGAAGGACAAAAGCTGGCTGGGCCAGCCTGCCCCAACTCTTTCATGCACCAGCAAACTGGACCATGCTTGGAGCAACCCCTCGCTTGAGCTCTGCTTACCTCCCCATCAACCCCTGGAGCTTTCCACAGCCCAGATTATATTTTAGGACCACCTTTAAATCCCTGCCAAGCTGTGGCCTTAAGGCCATCCCCATCCTCTCTTGGCCTTGTGCCTGCATTAGCAAACCCTCTACCACTCCTAAATACACCCCTCCTGTTCACCAGCGCAGAAGGGGGTTGTACCAGGATCCCACCAGCCAAGAAGGAATAAAAAACACATCCCCTCCCAGCAGAGACACAGCCAGATAATTGAACCCAGCCTGGATGCTGGGTCACAAACACCCTGAGCTGGTGCTCCCAGCACCCTCAAGCCCTGTCTTGCTGTCACCCTATGTTGACTGCACCCTAGGAATGCTCCTCTCCCAGCCTGCTTCAGCAAGGGTGAAGATGGGAGAGCTCGCAGCGGTTTTCTTCACAGCCTTCCCCTGCTGCAGCGGTGGCTGTGAGCCCAAACCATGCGAGGGCAGAGGGACCAGCAGGGCCGGTGTCCTCACCCACTGCCCATCCTGGCAAGGAGGAAATCCCCGTCTGCACCTCCTGGGGGGATCCTGCCCTGCCTGCCCAGCCTCTGCACCAGTGCTTGGCCCTGGTTCCTCTCCAAGCTCTGCTGGCTAATAAGCTGTGAGAGCCGGAAGGATCTGAAGGCAGCGGGGAGCTCAGTGCTGTGGCAGCCGCGCTGGGCGGTTCAGCCAGCGGGGAAGAGCCTGGCTCTGAATGCTCATCAGCCTCAGCCCCTTTGCTGTAGTAATAACCATGACAATAGGAATAAAAGCTAGGCCACCAGCAGGTACCAGCAGATCCCCCACAGTGCACAGGGGCCGCATTGTGAGTGTGAACGTGTCCCGCGGTGGGAACATGCCAGCGGGATGAGACAATCCCCACGACTGACAGCCCGGGAGTGTGAGTGGCTGTCACATGGGGAAGAGCCGCGGCAGGGAACGCCGCTCTCCTTTATTTCCCCGGCAAGGGCTGCTGAGAGGTGGCTACACTGGCAGGGCTGTTCGCATCCCCCAGGCCCGGAAGAGCCCCTGGAGGGGGGAAGGCTCCATCCCCAACTCTCACCACGGTCACGGGTCAGGCAGGGCCAAGCACAGCCCAGCTGCCGGCGTTCCTTACATAATGGGATCTCAGTGCTCGTGCCTGATTCCCCAGCGAGAGCTCAAAAACAAGTTCATAAACAGGTCCTGCTAATTTCTCCTGCAAGAGAAATCCTGGCGCCCACAGGAATGCAGCATTCCTGACTCTCCCCAAGCACACTTACCCTGAGTATCGGTCACGTGCTGGGGAGAGGTGGACAGTAAAAACGTTCATGGCACAGCTCAGCCATGCTCACGGCGCTTGGGACAGTACCTGCCAGCATTCTAGTTTATTTTGTGCTTGCACTGCAAGAGGATTTAGAGCCTCTCCTCCTTACCTCCACACTGCCGTCCCTTCGGCACAATACTGCACAGTCTGTCGCCCTGAACCTGGAGCCAGTGCAGCCTCTGCCCTGAGCCCAGCCTTCCTGTATGTGGAGCCTGATAGAGTCCCCTCCGTGTGGTGAACTGCTGCAGTTTGCCATGGATTTGGCACAGCTGGGCTGGGAAGCAGAGCTCTGCCTGGCACAGTACAGGGCTGGCTCCAGCAGCTGAAGCGAGCCACCTCCATAACTGGTGCCCTGGTCACCTGCTCCTTGTCCTGGTTCCATTCTCTTGCAGATAGCACAGGGAAAGCAGGAGTTTTTTGCTGTATCCCAGTGGCACTGGGCCGCAGCCGCTGGTCAGCCTTGTTAGGAAAGCTTCACTGGCATAGTGTGTTCCTCACTGCAGCCAGCAGCCTGGGTGCTGCATAGCACTGAGCATCTGCACCAGAGCAGGCGCCCAGTGCTTAGGTCAGACATGCCAAGACAAAGGCCCCTTCGGGCAGCCCAGATTGCTGCCCTGGCCATCGCAGGAAGACGCTGAGCAGCCAGAAGAGGACCAGAGCCTCTTCCAGAAAACACATGGTGACTGGCCCTGAGTCACAGCACATTCCGTGCTGTGCTGCAGGCACAATCTGGCCTCCCAGGGGAGACACCTGCAAACGATGGGGTTTACCTGAAGGATGCCCCAGAAACAGGGTGAGGAGGAGCTCTGGGGAGGGCTCTCAGCAAGGCATGACATTGCTCTCCAGGACACCTTGCCAGGCTCACCACCTCTCTCCCATTTGGGTCCTGTGCTACTACACACTGCTGACCAGCAGCCCTCCTGCTGTCCTCACCCCACTCCTGCCAGACAGGGTGGGGATGCTGCTCCGGCCTGGAGGAGCAGAGAGTTTGGGCCATACTCAGGCAAAGCAGAGGATGTTTGTTTGGTTTCCTTGGTTACTGCACCGCCTGCTGCACTAATCACATTTTCCTTGTGCCGCTAGGCCAAGAGCGGCAGAGAGGAAACCTGGAATAGCTGAGGTCAAACACCAGCCTACGAACAGCCGGGCCCACTGACTCTGTACCATTTGGGTCCTCGCTGTTGTGGGGACCAGGGAAGGGAAGTACGAGGTGCAGGGATGCAGCAACAGCCCAAGGGATCCCATCATTCTCTCTCGTGTGAGCTGGGCCACAGGCACCGGCATTGAACTGCAGGAAGAATTACAGGAATGAAAATGTTTGCAGAGGCAGAAGCCAAGCTGGCTGTGCGGGCGGGGATGTGAATAAGGAGCCTGCAAGCGTGGGTGCGGCTGTATTTATAGTGACGGTGGTGGCAGGGGTGCGTGTGTGTGGGGTGACAGGGTTGCTGATGCCTTTTATTCCTTAATATGTCCCAGAAAGCCTTGGAGCACTAATGCCAGTTGTCCCTAGGAGTTGCCTCACCTTGTTAGCGTTCACAGACATCCCTCTTTTATAGCAAGGAAACTGAAACTTGAACATGTGCAAAACATGGCTGATCTCATAACAACACCCTTTGCCCCCTTGATAACTCACTTCAGCAGTTGTGAACACAGCATATGAGCTCCCCTCTTCTGGCTCCTCTGCATTTCAGAAGTGAGATCTGAGGCTTCAGCACAGCAAGTGCTGGTGATGCTGCCAGTCCACCATGTAACATCTATTCATGGTGACTAAATCAATGTGCACTGGTAAAGCTGAACAGAAGGGACTCTTCTACTCTCCATTATGGCCATACTGCATGAGCTGGGCCAGGCAGATGGGCTTGGACAGCCCTGCCTGGTCCAACCCTCCTCACCTTTCTCCCCAGCCAACATGGAGCAGGCACAGCGGGGCCTGGACACAGAGCAGATGCAGCAGCAGCAACTGAAACTACGGGACCGACAGAAGTTCTTTGAGGAGGTTTTCCAGCATGATGTGGATTTCTTCTTCCCTATGTCTCACCTGCAGATAGAGCATCGGAGACGTAAGTGCTGCAGGCACCAGCACGGGGCCAGGGGTGTTTCAGGGAACAGTGACAGAGGCGATAGAGATTGGTGGGACATCCCCAGTCTAAAGGCAGCTGGGGACACGCATGTCCGGCACTGAGACAGGACCACACAGGCTGCCTGTGGGTGTGCTGTGCATTACTCACACCACTTAACTGAAGTCACTGCACATGGGTGCCCAGGCTGGCGCCCTGCATAGTCACTGGCTTCAGACAGGCACCTCTAGACAGCAGTTTGAGGCAGGGACAAGGACTGCAGTGAGACAGGAGGTGATTCCAAAGCAGTGTTTCAAGGAAACATGATTTTTCTGGGGGCCCCTTGCCAGCAAATAGGATTCAGTTTCCCAGGGCAAGGCGGGCCTCCCTCCTGAGGGTCCTACCTGCACAGAACTCATGGAGCCCTTTGCCTGGCAGTAGTACTCACCTTTTTGCTGGTCTCTGTCTCTGCAGCACCCTTAGGCAGCATTTCCTCCATGGAGGTGAACGTGGACATGCTGGAGCAGATGGACATGATGGACCTGTCAGACCAGGACACCATGGATGTGTTTCTGGGCTGTGGGACAGAGGAGAGCAGTGTTGCTGGGCCTCTGCCAGGTATGTGCAGTCCCAAGCCTTCTGTGGCCCAGGCTGGGAGCCTTTCCAGTGCCCACATCAGCTTGTTCCTCAGCCCTGGCTACCCTGCGTGCAGATACACACACACTCATGCAAAGACACTTGGTGCTGGCGTCTGTGAGGCTGGAGGGACCTCAGGCTGGGCTGGTCCATGTCAGTATCCACAGCCCAGAGATACAGACTCGCTGTAAATACCTTATGGTGGAGAAGACAGGAGAGCCCAGGCACTTCCTAGAGTCTATGGGGCAAGTTCTCTTGTCCTGAAGTTCCTCTGGAGCAGCCAATGTCTTGTCATGATTTCCCTGGTCCCCTCCAGACTGTAGAGCTTCCTGTACTGAGCAGGAAGGCTGCAGAACCCCTCCACCTCCCAGCCAGACTCCAGGGAGCTGGGCTCACTTCCTGCAGGGTGCAGCACCTTTCTCCCCACACACAAGCTGCAGTGATTCACTGAGGCCAAGCAGAACGTCGCCTTGCCTCCTGCAGCCAGTGGCCTCACACAGCGTGGCTCCAAGCTGTGTTTCACAGGAGATGGAAAAGGCTCCATTGAAAAAAAGGGGAAGGAATGTGCAGCACTACCCAGAGCCAGGCTGGGGGTGTGAGATGGGGAACAGCTACAGCAGCCACATGGGGAGCAGCCAGGAAAATATATTGTGCCAGGGAGTAAGACACGTATTGGAGGGGCTCTCCAGGAAGTCTAGGGAGCAATAAGCCTCCAGAAGTGTTTTTCTTTCTCTTACCACACTCTCTTCCAGGGGCAGATGCCAGCCAGTGCCCAGAGGAAATCACCCTGCAAGTGCCCAGCACAGCCGAGAGCAAGTCACGCATTTCTTCTACATCCTCTGTCTCCACGGATCTGAACAGCCTGGACACCAGCGAGGAGGGGGCTGAGACCCCTGTGGTGCAGTCAGATGAGGAGGATCTGCAGGAGGACAATCCCAAAGAGCAGGTGGCAGCAAGAAGCTAGCAGCCAGCTCTGCCCTGCTCTGCCCTGCAGCCTCCTTGTATGGACCTGTCAGCCCAGAGGAAGGAAAGCTGCTGGCACTCAGTAAACCCCTCCTGGACTGCTGCCTTGCAGGAGGGGCGAGATGGTTTTCCCCTTCTCTCCCTCCGCAGGTTCCCCTGGCAGCCAGTGGAGAAGGAAAAAGGGGTATTGTAGGCTCCCAAAATTAACTCTTCAGGCTTTGCTGCTAACACTCCCCGCTTCACTCCCCTGAAATGCTCAGCAACCCACAGCCCCACCATTCCCAGGAAGCCATCCCTTGGGATCCCAGCTCCCCCTGCCCCACTGACAAAGGTCCTGTCCAGACAAGCATTTAACAATGGCATACAGAGAAATAACACTCCAGTCTAAACAACCAGTGGGTGTGTGTGTTCTTGGGAGAAAACAGCACTGGGGGTGAGGGTTAGGTGGGGAT
This sequence comes from Psittacus erithacus, assembly GCA_009867235.2. Lineage (NCBI taxonomy): Eukaryota > Metazoa > Chordata > Aves > Psittaciformes > Psittacidae > Psittacus > Psittacus erithacus. The sequence continues at coordinate 22,248 of WYDI02032511.1, read as the reverse complement.
TGCACAAAGGAGAGTGGTGTCAATCCAGCCTGCAAAGGGTGCCATGCAGGAGCATACACAGCAGCAGCAGCCACTGCTGCCCCAGCACAGCATGACTGGCTGGAGGAACAAAGGAAAAGCCATCAAATGAAGCCACTCTGTAGCCCGTTACACTTGCTCCCTGCAGGACAGGCCAGGAGGAGCCAGACACAAAGCTGGCCAGAAGCCTGCTGCTGCTATCAGTGGCTGCAGGCCAGGAAAGCGCTGTTCCTGCTCTGGCTGTATCAGCACAACCTTGATCACCCCCTCGAGGAAAAGAGCCTGGGAGATAAGCGACAGGAGCCAGGGAACACTCCTTATCCCGGCTGCTTCCCGGAGGAGGTCAGACCTTGCTACGCTCCTCCCTGCATAGCCCACCCTCGGTGAGACCGGCTGCAGCACTGCGGTTGTCCGGGAATGACTGACGGGAATGAGACGTGAGCTCCACTGGCTGCCCCCCAGCCCTGCCTCGCTGCTGCTCGCTTCCTCCGGGGGTGGCCCCAGGCTGGCAGCTGGTGGAAGTGGGGTGCTTCCAGATGGCTCTGTGCCCGGAGACAGGCGCTGCCCTCCGGAGCGGAGACGTCAAGGAGCGAGTGAGAGCAGGCGGCGGCGGGAAGGGCTGAGACGGGCGAGTCACCCGGGGCCGGGCACGGTGGTGGCAGAGCCCTCGTACACGGCAAAGGTTTGCAGGGAACAGCCCGAGCTCGGACCGCACTGGAGCTTCCCCTGCGGCTCCCGCTCTAAAAGCCGGAGGAGGGAGCACCCCACGGAACACCCTCGCTCCTGGGCCGGGGGCAGGCACCACGCAGGTGGTGCTCTCCCGCCGCGGGCCGGGGCAGGCTCCGGCTTCGCTCCCCGCCGCGGCTCGGAGACCCCGAGCAGCGGCCAAGCCCCGCTCCGTGAGGAAGGAGACGAGACCGGGCCTGCAGCGCCGCGTCTCCTTGGCAACCCCGGAAGCCGCCGCCATCGGCCATGCGGCCGGAAGCGGAAGTCGGCGGCGGTGCTGAGCGGAGGGATGCTGGCGCTGGCGGCGGTGCTGCTGCTGCTGGCGGCTGCGGGCCCCGGGCGGGCGGCGGCGGGGCCCGGGCGGGACGCGCTGCGGGAGGAGCTGCTGCTGAGCCCGCTGCCCGCCGGCGACGTGGCCGCCACCTTCCAGTTCCGCACGCGGTGGGACGCCGACCTGCCGCGGGGCGCGGGTAGGGCGGGGCCCGGGAGCGGAGCTGAGGTGACGGCGTGCATCGGGGTGGCGGCGTTACCGCGTTAGGGGATGGCGTCAGCGGGGAGAGGCTGCAGGGGCAGGGCGAACCGATGGGGGGGGAAGCTGAGGGCTGCGGTGACATCAGCACGAGTGACGTCACTGCGGTGATGCCATCGGCTGCCCGTGATGACGTGAGCAGCAGGTGGCACTAGGGGTGACATCATGTTTGGTTGGACCCTGGTGTGATGTCAGGGGGAGGTGGTGACCGTGCCCATGGATGATCAGTGTCCTTTCCAACCCAAACCGTTCTGTGAGCTGGGCAGGGGCTGATGCTGGCTGCAGTCTCTCACTACAGGCTCTTCCCGAAGGCACTGGGGCAGCTGGTGGCGGCGCTGGGCGTGCGGGAGCTCCACCTCACCCTCACCCAGGGCTTCTGGCGCACCCAGGCCTGGGGGCAGCCGCCCCTCCAGGCACCCGCTGGTGCTGAGCTCTGGGTCTGGTTCCAGCCCATGGTCACCGAGTAGGTATCCCAGCCACGGCCCTGTCCCTCCAGGTCCTCTCTGCAGCTTCCGCTCTGGGGAGCTGTCCCCCCTCTTGTGTCAGACAGCCAGGGTGTGTGCTGGGGCCTCCTGAGTTGCAAAATGTCTGCTGGAATAGCCTATGAGCTGCTCTAAAAGAAAGCAGAATATAGCCCCCAGCTCAGTGCATGGGGCAGGGTGTGGTGCTGAGGGCAAACCCTTGTTCACTAAAGGAACAAATAACTCCCTTATGGGCTCTCTGATGACAAACCTCTTGCTGAGCTAATATGACAGGGTTATATCTTGACCTCTCATTAGTGACTCACTTCCTTTGACTCCCATCCAATGCATGTCACCATCTCCCTTATCACTCAGCCCCTCTTCCAGCTCCAGCAGCTTTCTGTGGACTCAGCTCTCTTCTGCCTACAAATAGCCTGTTCTGGGACTGCTGGTTATGTCAGCCTTCAGAGCTGCACCAAGGTGTCACTTGACAGCAGCCCCTTCCCCATACACCATATGTCGTTTCTCACATGCTCCCTGCTCTCCTAGCCTCTCACCCCCCATACCACCTGCACCCACTACCATGTCCCTGGCTGAAGCCCTGCCAGCAGCTGCCCCTGTCTCCCAGATCTCATGTATTAGAATAAAATACCTAGAGAGCCAGAAAGCACATGACCTGCAGCCTCTACCTGCATTCTCCTTGCAGCTTCTGAAAACCAGAGTGAGCTCCCTGGTGTATTTATTGAATGTTGCTAACTTCATGCTTATTGTTCCAAGGATTTGAGCTGCTGAGTAATCTCTGGTATCTGTTCTCACACAGCGTTGACAAAGCCTGGAAAGAGCTGAGTAACATCCTCTCAGGAATATTCTGTGCTTCTCTCAACTTCATCGATGCAACCAACACAGTCACTCCAACAGCATCCTTCAAACCTCTGGGCTTAGCCAATGGTGAGCTGGGCACTGCCCTCTCACTCTTGCTTCTAGCTTTAGTTCTGCAACTGTGCCATTGCAGGGAGTCCAGCCGCAGGTCCTGCAATAGGTCTGGGTCTGTACAACAGGGTCTGTTAGCCTCCAGCCTCTTCCCGGAAGCATTTCCTCTCCCTGTAAGAGAGGCCTGGATTTGAACAGAGGAAACCCACAAGCAGTACGTGGCAGAAGCTCCCAGGCCCTTGTCTGTGTCTGAAAAATATTTTAGGAAACAGGACTAGAGGATTTAAGGACTCATGAAAAAAATCTGCTAGGATATACCCTTCCCTGTTCTTTCCAAATCACTCTGAGCATAGTGGGATCTATTCCTGACTGAGCTCCTGGCATTTCGGGCACATTGAGAGGGTAGTGGGTTGTGGGGTTCACTGGGGGTGGAAGAGGTCCTGCATCTGTTCTCATGCCTGTAGCAGTACCAGCATGTTGACCCTCCACCTCCCTGCCCAGGGACAGATCACAATCTCCTGCGATACGCTGTCCTGCCTCGGGAGGTCGTCTGCACTGAGAACCTCACACCTTGGAAGAAGCTACTCCCATGTGGCTCAAAGGTAACAGCAAGTCCTGCTGCCTTACTGGGTCACTCGCAGTGGAGCTGGGTTCCCTCCAGTGATCCAGGGGTGTGCACTGGGAAGTTTCAGCAGGGCTTTTCTCTCACTGGAAGGAGAGGACAGACCTAGGCCGAGTTTCTCCTTCTCTCCCTGCAGGCTGGGCTTGCTGTGCTGCTTAAGGCAGAGCGCTTGTTCCACAGCAGCTACCACTCGCAGGCAGTGCACATCCGCCCCATCTGCAGGGTAAGCACAAGGCTCAGAGCTTCCTCCTTTAATACCCTCAAGAGAAAATGCAAAGCCACCTTATAGCACTGCAAGGTGACACACTAGTTTGCCCAACTCCCCTGTGGTGTGTTCAGCATTGTGTCTAACACAACTGTTGTCCTGCTTCCCTGGTCCCAGTGGGATTCTTGCAGTCCTGTGGTGGAGTTCCAGCTCCATCCTGGTTTCCTGCCCCTTTGGAAGTTGTGATCAGAGCTACCTATCTCTCCGTTGTCCAGGATGCCTCCTGCCTGGCTGTGTCTTGGGAGCTCAGACAGACCCTCACTGTGGTTTTTGACACCTTTTCTAGTGGCCAAGGAAAGAAAGGTAAGCTTGGCAGCTCTGTGCTGTGCTACTCTAGTGCTCCAGCCTGCAGCACATCATTCTGCCTGCCATTAACTTGGCTTCCTGCAGACTGGTCCCTCTTCAAGATGTTCTCTCGCACACTTACTGATGCATGTCCTCTGGCATCACAGAGCAAAGTCTACGTTGACATCTCCCCTAAGAACAAGGTAATGCGTACAGACTAGAGAACACCCCCTGCTTCCTCAGATCAGCCACTTTATGTGGCTCAAACAGCCTGCACCCAGCATGGTGGGCCCCCCCCAGAAGCCCTCCAGGGGGATTCCCTCAGGGCAGTGGGGATAACTGGGGGGATACAGTAAGACCACTTGAGCTGGCTGTTGGGTGGGGAAGCTCAGGGCCCGATGGAGTGGCTTTGCCCCAGTGGCTGCCAGTTCCTTCAAGGGGCACTTTTCCTGTAGTGGTCCATTTGTTTTCATAGGAAAAAGAGTTACTGGAAGTAACCCCCCCTCCAACATCTGTATATGAAGCGACTGTCCAGGGAGACAAGAGAACCTATGCTGTCTACGACCTACTGAGCCCCTCACTCTTTAATACCTCTCGCAGCCTCAATGTGCAGTTCAAGTGGAAGCGTCCTGAAGACAGCTGTGAGTGACCAGAACTTCCCTCCCCCTGCATCACTGGTCAGGGCTTCAGGCCTAAAACTCACCTGGCATGGCCTCCGATTCCTGTCTCCTTTTCTCCTTTGCAGCGGAAATGCCGATACCCGTACTCCATGCTCAGCGCTACGTGAGCGGGTACGGGCTGCAGACCGGAGAGATCAGCACCCTCATCTATAACACTCACCCGTACCGGGCCTTCCCTGTGATCCTGCTGGAGACTGTGCCCTGGTATCTGCGACTCTATGTGCACACTCTGACCATCATCACGAAGGGGAAGGAAAACAAGCCAAGTAAGTGTGCCCCCAGGAGCGCATGCCACCCAGTTGATTCCCTTGGCACAAGTGGCTCATTCCAGAGATGGTTTAGTCCCTCCCTTGGGCCTCAGTGATGACTGGGAAACTGGACTGGGAAACAAAACATTATAGGATGTTTTCCTAACCTTCCCTTCAGCGCTCACAGCAGATGAGACTTTATTAAGGCTGTTTTATGAAAGGCTCATGGATTGCATTTCATAATCCAACAATAGGCTAAACAAAAGCAGATTGATTTTTGTAGTAAAGGAGACTCAATTTAAAACTGATTACTGGGTCTTGCATTTGTACCTTTCCTTAAGACATTCATGGGTCATCAGATTTATAGCTTTACCACTTGTTTTTTGAGCTGTTCACCTTCACTTGCCCAGAAAACCTTTCCCAGAACAGTGGAAGCAGGAGCTCCCACCCCATGGGAGATATCCAGGCACTGCGAAACACAAGGTCTCCCTGGTGCCACTGACACATCTCTTTGGGGTTAGGTTACATACACTACGAGCCAGCTCAGGACCGGAGACGGCCTCACCTTTTGGAAATGCTGATCCAGCTGCCAGCCAACTCGGTCACCAAGATCTCAATCCAGTTTGAGAGAGCCTTATTGAAGTGGACAGAGTACCCGCCAGATCCCAATCATGGCTTTTACGTCAGGTAACACATACCTCAGCTCCTCATCCCCTTCTGGGCCTAAGTAGGACTTGCTGCCCAGGTCTCTGGGGACAGGGAAAAACTCCTGCTATCTCTTTGCTGACAGGACTGACACAAATATGTCCTTTATCTCCTTAGTTCATCTGTGCTTAGTGCCCTAGTGCCTAGCATCATTGCTATGAAGGACGTGGATGTGGAGGAGAGCCCTCTCTTCACCTCACTGTGAGTGTTCCTGTGCTGGGGAGTGGGGCTGTACCTCAACACCGGCAAGCTGCTGGCTGCTGTCATCCCATCTGGGGAGCATGAAGCAGCAGTCCTGTGTGGTCTGACGCTCCCTTTTCTGCTTCCACTCTCCAGGTTTCCTTCCTCTGATGGCTCCAGCTATTTTGTGCGCCTGTACACAGAGCCACTGCTGGTGAACTTGCCGACGCCAGACTTCAGCATGCCCTATAATGTCATTTGCCTGACCTGCACCGTAGTGGCAGTGTGCTACGGCTCCTTCTACAACCTGCTGACCAGAACATTTCATGTGGAAGAGCCGAGCCGGGGAGGGCTGGCCAAGCGGCTGGCCAACATCATTCGCAAGTTCAGGGGGGTGCCCCCGCTCTGAGAGAAACCAGGGCAGCTCCATGGGGATATCCAAGGAGCAGAGCGCTGTTGCCTCTTGTCTTTGATTGAAGCAGTCTGCTCCATTCTTCTGTCTGGATCTGTCATCGGGATCCAACAAGCTGAGAGACTGATTCCATCACTAATATGGGAAATGGCTCTAAGCCCATTGACTACTGAACTGCACTGCTATGGGACTGGGAAAGGTGTAGGACTTCTGTTTGGGAGAGGGGTAACTTATATGCTGGGAATGATGCTAGAAGTAAACTTGATCAGTTTTGTACATTTGTGCTGCTCCTGGTTTGTTTTACTTTCTCAGCCCCACATGCATGTTTGACCCTGTAAGACTGTGAGCCACTAAGTCTCCTGCATGCTACCGGAGCCAGCTGGGAGAAGATGCAGACATGGGAAGGGATGTGACTGCAGCAAAGAGATGGGTTCATCTGTCCTATCACCCCACCTGCAAAACTGCGTGTTTCACAGCTCCCTGCTGCCATGCTTCACCACATTTGAGCCAGTCTGCAAATAAATTGTTGGCTGTGGTGTATGTCTGTCCCCGCTTCCTCAGGAAAAAACCTTTCTGGCAGCGTTTTGAAACCCTTCCATCTGCTCACCCCTCTGCAGCACAGGATCCTCCTCTGCCCCCCTGGTATCGTTTCTGCACATCTGCCCAATGGCTGCCCTGCACCCATGGTATCCCCAAAGCTTCAGAGAACCTCTGGGCTCAGCAAAGCCCAAGTGCTGAGTTGCAGCCAGACAACTTTTTTAGTAGGGACGCACAGCTCCCTACAAGCAGCTAAACAATGCACAAGGAGCCCATCAGAATAAATATTACTCAGAATCACAGCAAAGCACAGCCAGAAGTCCTTTAAAAGCTTCCACTTGAACAGAAAGACCATAAAACTCCCATTACTTGCTGTCCTGCATAGAACAGTCTGTTCCCACTGTCCTGGGATTACCTTTCCCTTCCCTACTGGAGATGCCCTCTCTGCAGCTCCTTATGGATCCACTCCACTGGATGGCTCCTTGCAGCCGTCAGAGCTGCCAAAACATGAAATACATGAGTTTGGGAGGATCCCTCTGTCCCTGCTTGCTAAGAAGGATGCCACAGGCCTGGGAGCTCATGCTGGTTGCAGCCCCAAGACTGCTGCTATGGCTCCACCAGCCAGGCTTCAAGTGCAAAACAGAACTTCTTTATATAGAAAGTAGAACTAAAACCAAACAAAACCCGAGCGAGTGTGCAGCTCCTGCAGCAGGAGAGGGAAAAGCAGCCAGGAATCTCAGCCCACATTGCAGTTTGCAAAAGGAGTTAAAGACCTTAAGTTGTTTCAGATTGGGTCCAGTATAAATCATGCAGACTGCAACCATCAGCATGGACCAGCCAAGGTCCCACCAGCCTGGCGCCCCAAGCATTAGGCAGGATCTGGCAAAGCACCCCAAGCACTGAGGCCAGTGCCCATGGGCACAGCTGGTACCACAAGCCAAAACCAGACAAAAATAGTGCAAGAAACACAGCACTGCTGCAGGAAACAGTGTCCCTAAGCTGAGGAGGAGAAGGAGGAGGCAGCCTGTGCCAGGGCCAGCTGGGAGCTGCCACAGAGCCAGCATGAGCCAAACGACTTGGGGCCGTTCATGTTCAGTGCCATAAACCAGGAATTTTAAACAGCCTATAATGAGCTCAGCTCAAAACAACAGCAGGGGAGGAGGGAAACCATCCAGGTGGGATTCCTGCCTGTTGGGCCATTGAGGGAGTTGGTCTTATCACATCCATTAAACCCAGGAGCCAGCCAAGCAGAAAGCCCTACGGGACATGCAGGTGGTTCTGTAACCATGGCTGGGTGGGTTTTAAACAGCTGGGGAAAACCCAAATCTTAAGTGTTTGGGGCTTTTTTTTTTCATGGACTATTTTGCTCCTTCCGCTGCATGACCCCCTCGTGTCAAGCTGTGCCTGGTAACCTGCTGTGTGTCTGCAAAGGGAAGAGCTGGAACACTCGCAGCAGCCCAGGCTTTGCTGCCAGCACAGCGATACTTAGCCAGTGTCACAAACAGAAGTGTTTAAGGGAGCTATGTCTGCTCTATACTCCTTGAGACATAGCTTAGGAAGGGCGCAGGTGCCCTCTCTACCGCAGCACCGAAAACTGGGGCCCCTCGGGACTGGATGGGACTAAATCAGCAACTGCCATGCACAACAAGGAAGCAGCATGTAGGCAAACCTAAGAATAGTATGTGATGCAATGCGAGAAAGCATGGACTTGGCGGGGCACACAGTGCAAACACTGTGAGCATGTGGACAGTGTGCAGTGGTGTGTAAGGACACGTGCCAACTGCACACAAAGAAAAGCCTGCAACCACCATGCAGCCACATACAAGAGAGCACACACAAAGCAGGCCAACCATCAGAGAACCACGTAAGCTGCCTGCAGACATGCAGTGCCCTTCCACATGCAAGAAAGCAGGTGAACAGTGTGCAAAGCAGCACGCAAACAGTGTGTAAAACTCCATGTGGACAGTGTGTCATGCAGCCAAGGTGCCAGAGCCACACTGTGCCATACAGCTGCAGCAAACCCTGTGTGAGGGAGCATGCAAATGATACTTTAAATTTAAAAGGGGAAAGAAATGCATAAATACAGATATTTACTGTGAGGGTGCTGAGGCGCTGGCACAGGGTGCCCAGAGAAGCTGTGGCTGCCCCATCCCTGGCAGTGTTTGAGGCCAGGTTGGACACAGGGGCTTAGAGCAACCTGCTCTAGTGGAAGGTGTCCCTGCCCGTGGCAGGATGATGCCTGTGGAACTGGATGCGCATTAAGGTCTCTTCCAACCCAAACCATTCCATGGTTCTGTAATTGTTTATAAAGCAAGGAAACTGCTGAGGCCGCACCTCGAGTCCAGCGTTCAGTTCTGCGCCCCTCACTACGAGACAGACACTGAGGTGCCGGCGCAGGGCCCTGCAAGCGCTCACACACCGCGCAGCCGGGGCCCTCAGTGCCATGGGTTAGCGGCGGCCATGGCAGCACTGCGGCACGGTCGGACCGGACGGTCCCCAATCTCCTTCCCCACCACGCCGGGTCGAAGCGGCACAAACGCCGCCACCCGCGACGCTCCCGGCCCGCGCACGCGCGCTGCCCCTCCCGCCGCGCACGCGCACTGCGTGCCCTAGGGGCTTCCCACGGCGCCGCCTGACGGACGGGCTCGTCCCCTGCGCCGGAGCTTGGCCCCCTCGGCGGAGCGGGGCCGGTGCAGGCGGAGCGAGGGGCAGCTGCGGCGGGGTCCCGGTGCGACGGCGGCGCCCTGCAGGGGCGCGGGGGCGGCCTCTCCCGTCTCTTCCCTCCTCAGGGCGCGACGCGGACGGATCCGCGGCGGAGGCGGCCCCGGGATGGCGGCGTGAGGCGGCGGCGCCGCCGCGCCGTGAGTATGGGCCGCGGGGGAGCGGGCGGAGGGCTTAGGGGCGTGTGCAGGGGCCCGGCTTACCTCCGCACCGGCGGCGGGGGGAGAGGAGCCCCCATGGGGCGATCCGCGTCCTGGCAGGCCTCGGTGCCGGCGGAGGTCTGCCGGGCCCAGGACGGGGGGTGAGCAGTTGGGTAACTTTGGGGGCCGGAGGCAGCGCTTGGCGGGTGCCGGTGCGGGAAGAGCCGCACTCCCGTAGTAGAGCCGGCTCCAGCCCCGCGAGCACGCTGAGGTTACCGCCAGCCTCACATGGGAGCACCGCCGCGGCAAGTGCCCCCGCCGCAGGCTCTTCTATCCCCCTCTACGCCTCTGCTGTTGTCGGCACCTTCCAAAAGCAGGCCCAGGCCCATTTCCTCCCAGAGCGACACAACTCCCTGACATCCTTCCATCCAGCAGCGCGCTGCTGTGCCCGGCCAGGCACCTACCCCCGTGGATGCTTTCATCCAGTTGCAAAGCAAGTGTACAACCCCTTTTGTTGTACAAGCATTGCTTATTACATCCCAAACGTGCAGGAGAAGATGAAAACAAAGCTCTTAGATGTAGCCCACAACACACCAATCTCTCCTGTACTTAAACATTGCAGTTGATCTTGAAAATACTGTGATAGCAGAGTAACCTTTGCCTTTCAGACTTACATGTTATAACTCCCCAGAACCTTTTGCCAATGCTTCATTTTTGCCTTTCTTTACCCGAGATGCAGAAAGCTGGCCTTTATCAGGCTGTATTCAGACTTCTGAAGCCCATCAAAGGCGCAGAGAAGAGATCCAAATTAAAACTAATTATGTTTTTCAGGGAACTTGGAGTAGGCCTGGAATTGGTTATCCTTGGCAGTTGAACAAAGGCAGAGGGTGGGAATGAGGACCACTGAGAACTAGTAAACCAGTACAAATGAAAGTAGTGATACTTCAGATGATAACTGTTGATGTTGACATCTCTTCCCACCACAGAGCTGGCTGGCATCAGGTTTTGTTCCTGTGATTTACTGTGCAGAGGAACACAGATCATACCCTGCCCTCCTGCTCACAGGTGGTGTTTATTCACCTCAGTGCTGGCAGGGCACTGCAGTCCTGGCAGAGCAAGCATTGCACTAGCTCTGGGCACATCAATCCTCAGTCAGTAATGAAGCTCAGAGAGCAGCTATGGAAGCAGTGAAGACAGTGGCTTAGCAGAGCCTCTGCTTTTCATGAAACAAGTTGCTTTGGCTTGTCTAGCTTGAGAAATCAGAACACTTCGTAACCCCAAGGCTTGGTTAGTCAAGGATTTGCTGCTCTTTTGGAAACTGTCTGCAATCGTATTGCACCATTTCTGAGCCTATATCAAATGTTCAAGGCACAAACTTCACAGAGACTGGGCTGAGGCCTTTGCTAAAAATTGAAGACTCTCTTTTTCCAGCTGAGTCATACCAGCAGATAAAGCTTAAAAAGATAGAATAAATAGGAGCAAGGCCAAAAATCCTGAAGTGACATCCCTGATACTGCAAATAGGTCTTAAAGTTTGAGCAGTTGTGGTGCTTGGGGTTTGAGAGAAGGGGTTGGCATCTGGAGAGCTGGTCTGCTGCTGCTGAGAAAAGCAGACTTGTCCCTTGATAGCTCTTTCACTTCTTTCCCCCCCAATACTTTTGATATTGTGTATTTTTAGTAGGTTTTTGGGTGCTACATGGTATTTGAGCACATGCTAGCAGTGTGAAGCACAGCCCACGCACACTGGTTCACAGCATGTGGCTGTGACAGGGTTTTTGGTTTAAGCAAACTGTACTACGGGTCAGCCTTATAGGTAAGAAGCTCAGTGCAAGTCCTCGAGGCTTACTCTTTAACCTCAGAGATTTTTATCTAGACAATGTAGCAGAAACTTCAGCTTCTGGGGAAGGGGGAGATTGGCAGCCCCCAATAAAAAGGCTACTCACTCATTTATTACAGCCCTTCTGGCTGCCAGCCTGGGTGACTGTTTCTGTAACATCTGCTGGGGAGGTGCCTTGTGGACAGTACTGGCTTAACAGCTGCCTTGTTACAGTCTGAACAAGCTTATCTTCTACATGCTTAGTGAAAGCTGGTTGATTATTCTCCCCTATCAGGGTAAATGGACTACTAAGGAATTAAGACTTGAGAAAGGTACAGACTTGATGTTGACATGCTGATGTATAAAACCTGTGGTTTAGGAGCACATCCCGGCCTTTTAATTGCTGAATTATCTTGTAGAATATCAAGGAACAGCTTGTGAGCTCCTCAGATAGATTTACATGAAAGTGTGACTGATGCATTGCAAAGCACTACAGACTCAGGCTGGGCTACTCTTTTGACTTGTCATAATTAAAGCTTAGTTTCTGTCTGGGAAAGGTTTGCAGCTAGCCTCATACTGGGATTGGAAAATCCTCCCCACAAACATGTGCCAGTAGAACCTGCTGGTTTTGAATGGGCTTGGGAGGGTAGATGACAGTTAGAAAGGCTGACAACACAATAGAAGCTGATTACTAAGCATGTGGAAAAATATTGGTGGTTGCTTACTAGTGAGGTGGGCAGGGAACCTCCCTGGAACACCTGCAGGAGCTGGCAGAGAAGAGGCTCTGGCAGCACATGGAGGTCAGGGAGAGCAGCGGGAGCCTTGCCTGTTCTCTGCTGCTGAGAGGTCTGAAGTGAGTTCAAGTGGCTCTGAGAGCTGCAGAGGAGCGAGAGGAGGCAGTGATGGGGCAATGAAAAGGAGCTGTCTGGTAAACAGGAGTGGCCGCCAAGTCAGATGATTGAGCAGGAGCACGAGAGCAGCCTGGAGGATAGCAGGACACCAACCTGGCTAACGAACGGGATGATGAGTCAGGCAGGGGGAGAACAAGAGCAACTGGTTGAGGAAAAGCAGGATGTGGTTGTGAAACAGAGAGCTGGCAAGTAATACTGTTGGGTGACAGGTTATTATTTGCTCTGGCATGTGGTAATCTTTAGCCTGGATCATCAGGAGGGGACAGAGACAACAAGGTAGGAATTTTTAATTTACGGGTTTCACCTTGCTTGAGAATCAAGGCAAAACTGGATGTTGTGTGACTTCAAGAAGGGACTGCCTATCCTGGATGCCAGGGAGACTGATGGTTCCCTGCTCAGTAAGAGTTATAGCAGGAGATGCTGCTTCTCTTTGATAGCATGGAAAGCGACCTCTGTCTCACTGCCAGGTGTATAAAGGAATCTCAAGTGAGTAGCTAGGAAGACTGTATGTTACTAGTGGAAAGAACATGAGGAAGATAAAGCTGCAGAAGTCTCTCATAGCAGATACCTTGTCTAGGAGCAGCTGTGATATACAGCAAAGGCTCCTCAAACTTTAGATGGTGGATGGTGGAGAGGCACATTAAAATACAAGCAAACTGTCTACAGATACAAGACTATCTTCAAACACTTGCATTTGTCAGAAGTCCCAGAGGCTTGAAGGGCATTGGCATTGAAACTCACAGTAAGAATAACCACTATTAAAGGTTCTTTCTTCTGTGGTGGTTGCATTGATTGTTACAAGCAACTGGCTCTGGCAGGAAATACCAACATTTAGAAGTGTGTAACTTGTTCTGAGAGCTTTGTGTTTGTAGGAAATGTTCAGGTAATTTTACATGCTTAAAATCGACTTAAGAATTATCACTTCAGCCTTTGCTGTGGTGAGGAGGCCAGACTGGAGTGAAATGCAGCTGCATCCCAGATTATAATTACACTCTTAAACTGTAATCAGGTGTAAAGTTTAGGGGCTAAAGGCTCGGTAGTGACACGTTGCCTTAAAGCCCACTGATTTGTGACATTATCCTGGAAGATTCTAGAGCTTTGTTCCAGCCTTGTGCTCTTCTGACACATTGTCTTAGGCTGGTTTTTATCCATTCATTTAGAGACAGAAATCCCAAAGCAATTGACTGTTGGCACTTTAAAGCTTCAAGAACAGGTGACGCAAAGATTACCATATGTGTCCAGTTACAGGCAAGCTGATGTGACTTCAGGGCTGGATCTAGCAAGAGTGTGACATGATGTTTAAGCAGTGTTTGTACTGCTCAGTGTTTGAAGCACTTGGGAGAGAATGTAGGAAACTTCAAGGAAGGAACATTTCAGGAGGGTTATGGCAGCTGCACATCATTGGCTTGGTACAATTTTGTTGTATTCAGTTCAATCTGAACTAAAAAGCTGGGTGGTGGGGTTTAATTACCTCCCTGTTCAAATGTTTGTTGTTAAATCTTTCCTCCTCATTATTCCCCTGGGATAAAAAAGTTACTTAATACTTCTGCAGTACTTTTACTCCAGAAACATCTCAGCGGTTCACAGAGTCTAGCAGCCAGCATGGTTTGTTATGAAATAAGTAACTCATATTTCCAGTTTATAGATGGAAAAAAGCTTGGGACTAGGCTTGCCCTTAAAGTGAGCAACCTGCATAAAACAGGACAAACACTGGGAGTTTTATTCCTTTGACTTGGTCCATATTGCAATGTAATACTCTTTGGCTGCCTTAACTGCTGCTTGGTTTTATTGATTGAACCCAGGCTGCCTTCTTTCTTCTGGAGAACACTCTCTTGCAGGAGCACCAGCACAACATTTTCCCCAAATACTCTTAATCTGTTTGCCTTGGTGGAGATTCTGGCCTGCATTCTCTCTAATATTAAAATATCTCCTGCTGCTAAGAACACAGTGCACAGCAGCGTGGTTCCTGCTTCTGACAACAGAGCTGGTTCATACCTGTGAGCTCACAGAGCTGTGAGATGAGCCTGACCTCAGTGGTTTTTTGGAAGAGAACCACATGTGGTTTTCTTCTGGCTGTTCTGTGCAATCCCTCCTTCTCCCTTCCTTGGCCAGGAAATCGCTTCTCCTGCCAACAGGAGCCAGTGGAGTGTTCTGTTTGTTTACCTTCTCACTCTTTCATCCTACTAACCTTTCCACCCCCAGTTGTAATCCTGACAGGCTTGGCTTAGGCCTGCATCCTTCTGACAGAGCACTACTCACTGGAGTATTTCTGGAAAGGGATTGCTGCAAGAAGCTGTTGCGTCCAGACCCTGCTTAATGGGGGTGAGGCCATGGCAGTCTGCAAGGCTGGCACCATCCTCTGCCTTTGTGTTCTGCCTGGCAGCTGCTTCCTTCAGCATTGCTGATGCCATCATGATGTGCTACAGGATAGCAGGGAAGAGCTTCCCAAGCTCTTTGCTTTTCCAGCATTCCCATGCATGGTTTTTCCTTTCTGGGGTATTAAGCTAGGAGTACTCTCTTGTGGTTTGCCTACAGTATGAACTGCAGGAAAACTGTCAGTTATTCCCTCCCAGCAATACTGGTATCTCGTAAACTGGTACTGCTATCTCAGACTGCAAACCTCCACTTTTCTGCCCCCTTTGACTAGTTCTTGCTCTGTATAAACAGCTTAGTAAGGTATTTACTATTTTTAAAGCCATCTGAAATTCCTGAAGATTTTTGTACTGTTTAGAAGAAAACCCCACATATTTGGTGTAGTTGATGTGGTTGCTAAAGGCAGAAGCATGTTTTCTAGACTTGTAATGTGCTGCCATCCCTGCCACAAGCCCTTAAAGGCCACTGTTTCCACAGGGGTTTATAATAATCCAAGTGAGGAAATCCTGTGTTTACAGCACTTACGAAAATTACAATTTTGAGACTGTCTTTTCTTTGATCTATTCACATTGTCTTATCTGACTTTAGCTGATTGGCAAGGACTATAAATCCTTAAGCAGGGACTGTCCTGCCTTTTGTTTCGCAGCCTGGACACTGTTGGGGCTTTCCTGGGTGGCTACATATATAGCTTGAATTTTATGCTGTCCTGCTTGAAGACTTCATAAGGGGCCTGTGCCTGGGGAGGAAGCAGACTCACGCTTCCTAAACACTTCTTACATTAATGCTGCTCTAACACTTTGTAGCGCTTCGTAGTTTACCCCTCAGTTACATTGCTTTATACATTGCTTAGGTCTTGGATGGTTTTGAATGAGTACAAGTTTGGGGCAGGTTGTTTTCTTTGCCATTTCTCCCTCTCCGTTCCTGCCCTATACTAAAGAAGAGGGTCTCAGCTGTCAGCCTGGATAAAAGCCTGAGAAATTAGCACACAGGGGATACATTACAGCAACAATAACTGTGTCCCCAGCTGAGTGGTTCAAAAAGCAGGAAACTTTCCACCACCTCTGAGACACACCAGGATTTAGCACTGGGAGTTCAGGCATCAGCATATGATGCTCGGGAGAAAATGAAGTGTAGGAGAGGAGGGTCTGTTAATTTTTCGCTGTGTTTCTCTGACAGTCTTACATTTCCCCCCCTACAGAACAACCTGCCCATCAGAGGAGTTGCTGGAGACTGTTCTGGAGCACATCTGATCACTGCTGCCACAAGGCCCAAACCAGCCATCCACAATGTACTGCCTTCAGTGGTTGCTACCCGTCCTGCTCATACCCAAGCCCCTCAACCCAGCGTTGTGGTTTAGTCATTCAATGTTCATGGGCTTCTACCTGCTCAGTTTTCTCCTGGAACGGAAACCTTGCACAATTTGTGCCTTGGTCTTCCTGGCGGCTCTATTCCTCATCTGCTACAGCTGCTGGGGGAACTGCTTCTTGTATCACTGCACAGGATCCCAGTTGCCAGAATCAGCTCATGATCCCAGCATTGTGGGCACCTAGAAAACGATCATCTTCCAGTCTGCTGAGGGCTCTTGTTTTGCTTTTCAAAAGGGGTTAGGGCTAGGGAGGAGGGAGGGGGTGTTGGGCATGTGCCTGGAGTAAAGACAGCCTGTTTCCTGTAACTGTGTGTGGACTGGAGTGGCAAATCCCTCCCACTCTGCCTGTGAAATTCGACTTGTTTACTGTGTGAACTCTGGCAGCACCACCTGCTTTTTTAGAAGCAGATATCTTTTTTTTTTTCCCCCTTCTTCCCATATCACTGGGAAGGGACACCAGCTCCTTCTAACTGAGCACTGGTGCAGGACCTAGCTGCTGGCCTCTGCCCAGCTGTGTACAGTGGTGCAGTTCTGTGTCACTCACTTGTCTGCGTTAGGCCATGGTGGTCTAACTCAGGGCTCTCAACCCTTTGATTCTGCTCAAGTAGCTGCAAGATTCTCTCCATCTTTGTGTGGAGCAAGTCTTCCCACCTTGCTGCTGCAGGGCAAGCTCAACAGCTCACAGATGCACTTGGCCAAAAGCTGCTGAAGCCAGAGGCAGTTGAGTCACTTCCTCCTGCTCAGCCTGCCAAAGAGATGCATGCACTGCCAAAGTGCTTTCTGAACTACTTATGCTCCAAGATCATAGCCTGAAAGCCTCAGTTATGCTGCTGCTTTTATAAAGCCTCACAGGTAGTGGAGAATGACTATTTCCCTCCTAGATTTCCAGGGTTTACCAAGGCATTGGCTGTTGGGATGAATAATCAGTATGCTGCAAGATGCAGGGTTTTGAAAGCCACTGTGAACCTCACCCTGTAAAACTCATGCTAGTCCAAAAGGCCAGGCATGGGCAAGGCAGGAGAGGATCCCAAGGTGGAGTCATGGCTTGAAGCAATAAAGTGTTTCAGCCATTTTCAGTGTTTTTGGGCCAGTGGTGACAGAAAGTGCTTGTTGCTACTGACTGGAGAAGGGAGGAGGCCTGAGGAGTGCCCAGTGTCTCCACCTCCCCTGGCAGAAGGACCTCAAGAAGCCGTGGTGGTGGTGGTGGGTCAGTCCTACAGCCACAGCTGTGCAGAGACCCATGCTATGTGCATTGTTCTGTGCAGCTGTGGCTCCTGGGGAGCCCAGCCTGGAGCAGAGGTTGGTTTGTGAGAAGCCTTAGAGGGTAACACAAAACACTGTCTCTAAACTTTAAAGGTTTCCCTCCCCTTTGTCATGTTTGTCTTTACTTCAGCCTCATAGTGGAGAGCAGCAGAAGTGGCTGTTGCTGTCCTGAGGAAGTTAAAGCTATGAGGTTGTGAAACTTCCAGAGTATTGTTTGTTCATTGCACAGCTGTTCAAAATGTTTAATAAAGCTTTATAAACTTTGGTCTATGGCCTCCTGCCCAGCATGATGCATTGGCTGCTCAGTGCAAATGCCTTAGCCCAGCAATCATGTCTCTATTGTTCTGTTCCTAGCACAGTAACTTCTCCAGCAAGAGGCAGAGCCTGTTTGCCCTGTAGCTCCCAGTACCAGCTCTTATTGACTGTTTAACCTGACCTGAGAACCATACTGGTGATTCTAAAACAGGTTCATCTTGCACACAACACAGGAGGTAGCTTCTGGTTGTATCTCTGCGCTTAAGTGACACATTTCCCCTTTGCCTACTGCTTACCAAGTTCAACAGTTTAATTGCTGTGCCCTAAACACTGCTAATCTCCAGCACCAGCTGAAAGAGTGTTACTTACCCAGCACCTACGTGCTGTGAGCCTGTCCCATGACACCACATTGTCCTGACCTATCCCCTGCTGTGGGCAGAGGCCCTGTGGGCACCCAGGAACACCTTAAGGAGTTAGAGGGTGTAGGAGCTGTGCTGCTGGAGCTGAAACCAGCTTCCTCTACCTTTGCCCCAAAGCCCTGAAGACCAAGCCTAAGCTGGAAAGGGTTCAGGGTATATTAGCGTTTAGATGCTTAAAAAGAACAAGCGTGTGCCACATCACCAAGAATAGAAGTGATAGCTCTGTCACCTGCCCAGCCAAGGGAAGTCTCAGTAGCTGTCATATCAGCTGCAGTGTAAGTAACAAATAGGAATGGGGAGGGCATCCCATTTGCAAGCTTCAGCAAGACTCTGGTCTACACTGAGCAACTTCTAAGTTTAAATCTAATTCAAGCTAATGCAGTCAGTTCTTCAAAGTGTTTGGGGTGCTAACTAGCTAGGTTGCACTCTGCAGCAATCTAAATCCTAGCCAAGAAGCCAGACAGTCCCTTGGCTGAGAGCTTTGTGCACAGGGTTCACAACAAGGCTGTGAGCTTTCTCTGAGACTCATCTGGGGGACAAAAGCACTTCAAAAGAGAGAGGCTGCCAGTGACAGGAGAGATCTGGGCAGACTGATGGGCAAGAAACCTCCTCTCTGCAGCTGTCCCACCCAAGTGTAGGTAAAGAGTAATCTTTGATACACACACAGCCCTCCCAGCACACTCAGTTACCCTCTTTAGGGCACTGAGATACCACCTTTGTTTTAGACATAGAAAATTAAAGCCACTTCATCACGGTCAGAGAGAAAGCCTCAGGCAGAGAGAGGAACCCAACCAGGGCTCTCACCCCATGCTAATGCCCTGCTCATCCTTCTGTATAAAGGATCATGAAAAACCAGCCTGTGACTGCAGAACAGGTCTAACCCGATGGCTTTTGAAAAGGAGCATCACAGCTGTCCCTACTTGTGCACCACAAGCTGAGCTGAGCCCGTACAGACACAGCACTTGTGCCCTTGGGCAGGCATTTGCTGGCTATGTGGAAGAAATGAGCTATTAGGGAGAAATGAGATGTTTTGCCTTGGTCTCTGCTGGAAAAGAAGTGGGGGGCTCTGTCCCCAAGTGTCCTGGAGGCACCAAGGGGCCCCTACATGAGGACCACACCGGTGGGCAAGCAACGCACTGCAGTAGCTACACTAGTGGCTCAAAGCAGTGGGGTCTAAAACACAACCGTCTTGTACCAGTTCCCACTGAGCCTGGACACTGCCCGCAAGGGCTTTGGCACAGAGTGAGTCTCATCACCTTTCTGTATTATAAAATGCGTCCATCTGCCTGATGCTCCCTAGATACAGAAGCCTTAAGCTGTTCCTTTGTCCTTCTGTTTGAAGGAGAGATCATTTCTTTTCTAGGTCACACAACAGACCAGTGGCACAGCAGGGTCAGGAAAGCAAAAACAAACCCAACCCAGGCTCAGATCCCTAGGAACAGGCACAGCTTAGCTCAGGCAGTGCTGGGCTCCTCACTGCAGCCTCAAGGTCTGGGAGCTTGTCACTCCCCTCCTTTCCACTTGTCAGGGGGAAGCAGCATCCCCAAGACGAACAACTGGGACACCACAAAGCTTCCCATAGAGAAGGTTTGGCCATGACTACCTGACTGGTTTGGCTTTTGGAACCCTAGATCTGCAGGACATCCATGTCTCAGGGCTGAAGGTTGTCAGTCAAGCTCTCCAGCTGCAGCCTGCTCTTCTAGCATCTGCCAGTCCATCCCTGCGTCTTGTTAGGCGATTAATGCCTCCTGTCTGGATGCTCTCCTGCTAGCCCTGAGACAAGCCAACAATGTGGCCTTATTACTTAGCAGCAGACAGAGGAGAAAGGGTAATGCCACTGAGGAGCTGCTTGGGTTGGAGGCATCCACCATCCAGCTCAGAGGCAGCTGAGTCCGGAGGTGCAGCCCCACTGGCAAGTGCCAGGATCCCACAGCCTCCAACCTCATCCCCTTGTGCTGGTCCAGCTAATGTCCCCAGCCAGGGAAGCCACAAACATCACTCAGGGCCTGCCAGCATCCTTTGGTCTTTATGGTTTCCTAGCCCTCAGCCACCATGGGACGTATGCTACATGTCAGGTAAGGACTTCAGCTCTTCCCTCCAGAGGCTGGAGATTAACTCTTGGCAAGAGGGTTTGCTGCTCCTTTGAGCAAAGGTAAATCCTCTAGTAGGAGGGCAAGGGAGGACAGATGGCTCAGGTGCCACCCAGGCCTGCTGCTGAAGGCGATGACGCGAGTGCCTGGCACTGGGGCTGTGAGCAGCCCTTCAACAAACACCACCCTGCTCCTGTCCTCACAGACTGGGTCTGGGTTGTGCGGTACCTCCCAGAGCCACACCAC
Source organism: Psittacus erithacus (assembly GCA_009867235.2). Classification (NCBI taxonomy): domain Eukaryota; kingdom Metazoa; phylum Chordata; class Aves; order Psittaciformes; family Psittacidae; genus Psittacus; species Psittacus erithacus. Next base: position 2,051 of record WYDI02032511.1, on the reverse strand, counting down.
AGCCCAGGACTTTTGCTCTGGGGGATCCTCAGCACATGGAGCACTTCAGGGCTACCCCTTCCATACTCAAACATTTATCCTCTGGGAGCCTGGATCAAGAGCCAGCACTTGATGGCATTGGGGAAAGTGAAAGGGATGTTCAAACCAAACAACAACTCACCCTCACTGCTTTAGAAACCCACTGCCAACACAACCTGCCCAGCACAGGGCCCCCACCACCTCACCAGGTGTGGGGGTAGCCATAGCCCTCACCCTAACACCCAAATCCTCTCCCAGGCACGAAGCAAACAGCAAGATTAAGTCCATTAAAGGAGGGACATGGTGGAATCCCCAGGCTCATCTGCCTGGCTCAGGCTGGGAATGCCTGGCAGGGGCTCCTTCTGGTCCAAGCAGAGTCCAAACAGTGATTCCCACCTCATGCCTCCTGGACCCCCAAGCTTCTGCCCCTCCAGGCTAATGTCACCCTCTTTCCATACTGCTTCACAGGGGTGGCTTCTAACAGAGAGCTGAGGAGTAGAGAGGGGCGTCACCAAGGAGGTGACTCCATGGCACAAGAGCCACCAAGCACAGCCAGGGTGGGCTGCAGGTGCTGCTGACTGCCCTGACCATCTCTTTAAGATGCCTCAACTACCACTGAGACTGAGGAGCAGACATGGAGCAAAGAGGACAGCAAGATGAAGTAAGCCATGCTTTAAGCAGTGCTTGGAAATGCTGAATCCATCCCCCTCATCCCTTGGCCACCAGAGACACTCACTCTGCCCCAAGGCTCAGGCTGAACACTCCAGCCTCCTGTCCTCCCCACAGCACCCCTGTCTCTTCCTCCTCCCCTGCACGCCCTCTCCGTGGCTGCCCTGGTCCCCAGGAGCAATGCCAAAGGTGCAAAATCAAGAGCTGGAGGAGCCTTGGCTGCAGCTCCCCTCCCAGGCATGAGCTCACCAACCCACCCCTGCCCACACATCACACACAGATAATCCCTCAGTCACTCAGTTGCTTTAGAGAGAAGCAAAACATAAAGCATTAAACATTTAAGGTGATAAGACTGAAGCCACTTACCAGCCTGAGGAGGGGGAAAGAGCAGCCAGACCTAGGAGTTTGAAGCACTAAAACCACCCTGGACCACAGCGATGGAGAAGGAGCAGCAGCCACCACCCTGCTTTTAAAGGGACTGCTCCCCCCACACTGTGCTATATATCAATTACTTAATCACAGACTGAGGGATTCCAATCAGCTCCTAATTACCCTGCCAGAGCAGGCCTGCTCCTTGTAGCTACTGATGAAGCAGATTGTGCTGATGGGAGGGCTGCCCCTTATCCTGTCCCCCCTAGCCCAACCGATGGGATTGGCAGCCAGGTCTGCTGCCTGTTGTCACCCTGTCATCCACAGTCCTGTGGGATCATGGGCAGGAACCCGGGTGCCCCAGCATGCAGAGGCTGGGAAGCACCTATGGATCCCTCGTGGCTAACACTACATGCTGATGGTGTGTGCCATAGCATCAGTGCTGCAGCTGGGATCTCACCAGTGATGCAGGCTGGCTCAGCTTGGAACACGTTGGCTCCATTCTGTCCCCACTGGAGCAGTCCAGGAGCTGTCCCTGTCCCTCAGAGCAAGAAGGACACAAGGGATAAGGCAGGAGCAGGCACTGGGGCTTTGCTGGACCACAGGCCCATGCGGGCAGATGGCTCCAGCAGCACAGAAGGGGCACCAGATTCTAGAGCCATTGGCCAGAAAAACCATTGGAAGCAGCAGGAGCCACACACAGGCACTGCACATGCTCCAAGAACCACCAGCTCCCCTCACAGGGATGCTGAGACATCCTCTCATACATGAGCTACGCTTTTTTGCTGTGTGTGTGAGGTCTGTTTGTATTTAATTATCAAACTGCAAAGTATTTACATCAACATTAGGGTTTCAGAGCATCTCCACCCACCACCACCCACAAAGCTGGGCCTTTCTATAGGGGATTTTTTCCAAAATTTTATTATTATCCAAAAAAAAAAACCAAAAAAAAGCTAAATATTTTACGTAGACACCAAAAAAGGCGGGGGGTGGGG
>WYDI02032508.1:0-13718 GCA_009867235.2 Psittacus erithacus | reverse complement strand
TTATCTCAACCTGTGGGAGTTGTATTCTTTTGATTCTCTTCCCCATCCCTCCGGGAGCCGAGGGAGGAGGTGAGGGGCCAGTGAGTGGGCTGTGTGGCAGGCCTTAAACCACGACACCAAGTCATAGTGCAACTTACGTTTTTACAGTCAAACTAGTATTTCAGTAACATCAAAGCTAAAATATCATTTATTGTAAATATTATTACTCAGAAATACACACCATATAGACCACTATTCTGCTAAAAGCCTAGCATAGCCAGCTGAAGTCATTTTAATATTGAAAAACAGTAACTACTGTAGGATACAGTGTTCAATGAGAATTTACAACTTATTTTATTCTTACCATTTCTCAATGCCAAAACAAAAAATATAATGGCAGAGCTACCAAAAGAACTCCCTGAGATTATAATAGCGTACGGATAAAATATGTACGTCAGGTCTGTAATATACATCTGCATGGACAGGTGTGATTTAGTTATTGCAGGATTGCTGTCTATCTCATACTGCAAGTTATCTGTCTAATGAAGGACCAAAGAACAGTATTAGAAGCAAATAACACAGAACATACTCACTGCATAAGAAATGAACAGCTGTTGGCAACAACACAGTGTCTAACCCAGAGAAATTCCTTTGTTAAACTGTACTTCAACTTCATTAGCCAATATTTGTCTTTGTTTGTGCCAAACATACCCAACAAAACCAAATAAAAACAAAAGAAAAGAGAATGTTGTAAAAAATGACATAAAATACTGAATGAACATGTTAATACAAGCAAATCATTTCTGCAGGGTAAATCAAGACCCAGGTGGTAGCAGCTCTTCTTTGACACAGACAACAATGTTCCAAAAAAGCAATGATGTGCCTATGTTAAAATCATTTAATAATGCTGCTTATTTTTTCTATATGCTGTGGAGCAGATAGGATATTGAAAAGGTATAAGGATTTCTTTTCCTAGACTACAACTGCAAATACTTCTTGGTATAACACTCATTTGAAATCACTGCCATCTAGCAGCAAATCACTTAGCTGGGAAAGTGATCAGACTGAATTCAGTCTAGCTCTGAAGGAACAAAAACCTGTATCAGAAAAAATCAGTTCAAAACCACACAGGACATCTCCTTTGGTTGCCTGAGGATTAATAAGGCTAGAAACTAACCACACTTATGTTACTAGAAAGGTCTTTGTCTGATTACAGGTCAGACACATTGACAAAAAAGTATATAAAAATTATATAGGTATTGTCCTTGATGTTTCTGTTTCCTGCAGAGAGGACTTTGTGCTCAAGTGCAGCAGTCAATAATATTCACATGCAGTTAAAATTAATCTTAGAGAGGTGTGACAGATTTTATCCTTCATCACTTTAAAGTTTGTTAAGATTAATGAAGCATATTTCTGAACCTGATGATGTATTTACTCTTTACATGCTACTAATACAGACTGCATGTATTTATTGCTATTACTGTATACTCCTGTTATAAAACCAAAAAAAAACCCTTGACTGAAATAGTTGGTTAACTTAAGATATTATCAACCTTTGAAGTTTTCTTTTTGACCTCTGGGGATTTTTATTTGTTTGGTTTTTTAACAAAGGGTCATCAGAATAACATCTAGTTTGAATCACCTCAATCTCATCACTTAATACTGAATTAAAATGCAGCATCTGTTGCCTATCACCAGTGTGCTAGGCATGTACCCATCATACAGAGTGTACAAAATGAAGAATTTAGTATATGCAATTTTTTTCCGCAATGCATCCAAGGTATTGTTACTGTCTTCCTTACTGACAGCCAAAATGAAACACTGAACAGAAGACAAGAATGAGCAACTGAACTCCATTAATTTAACCTTGATACACACACACCCTGTCAACTATGCCAGAATTTTCAGACTGGAAACTTTCTAGATTTTTAGATAATTACTCGTCCCCAATTTTTTCATTATTCATTCAGACTTTTCCATCAGTTACCCGGTATTTTCATAATTACTCCTCTGTTCTGAAGGAAAAAGAAAAACAATTTATCCATTTAACCCTGCTGAGGCTGTGCAGCTACCAATATCATCTCAGATTCCCCCAGATTCAGCCTGAGGAAGCCTTCTTTCACATCCCGGGCATTAGGATGTACACTGCTGCCCCTTTTGGATAAGATGAATGAAAACAAGAGAGCTAACTACCACCAAGACATTTTAACTATCTCAATCATAAGTCTCCTTCTAGCCACCTTCAGCTGTTCCCCGTGTAAACTGTGCAACCTAGTAGAGTCCCACATATGAAAACTTCATCAGACAGAAAGCAATTACTGAACTTCCCTTTTGGATCTCCTCAGATACTCTCCAATAAATTAAGCTCTCCTGGGTTATAACACCATCAAGAATTAACACAAGAGCCACCTATAAAGCAGGCTGAAAATTGCCAGGAATTCTCCCACTTTATTTTTTAACAAAATCCATTGCCATTTAGTTATTGTGATTTAACTGGATGCAGCAATTGCTTCACATGGGCTTTGTGACAGTGAAACAATGTTGTTAACAAAACCTGAATGAAGACGTTGCTCCATAAGACCTGCAGAAAGGAGGTATTTAGCTGTGCTGGCAGTAACCTTCTGTACAGACTGAAGCAGGATCTCTTTCACTCTTTTATTACTACTGCATGTGTGTGCAGCAATCACACGGTAGGACTCCCAGTCCCAACTGGGGCTTCTACTACTCCTAGATAAATAAAATATGTGATTAATAATACACACTAGAGCACATCAGTACTTCATAAGAAAATGGAAAATACACTCCTGGAGAATAAGCACGTACTTTACAATAATTCTATTTAGCATTCAGTTTTTCTTCTCACTTATAAACAACAGCAAAAGAAGGCAATTGTGTTTGTAAAGCAGCTTAATAATTTTATAAAGGGAGATGTACTCCTTGCTATACACCACAGCATAATGAATTCCTTTTGAAATAAGAGAAGGAAGGAATAATCCCAGAAGCTCTAAGAGATAAGATGAAATGCCATCCTAATGCAATCTGCATCTTGTTCCCACCACAATAAGCAGCTATTTTTGTTTAGCAAATTGAACACTACATTGTTCCAAATAACCGGAATGAGTGTAGATGGGGCAGAATCTGCTTACGTGGGAATAATTTTTTATGTAATTATTAATGAAGTTGTTTATTGTTCACATTGTCTGTGCAGCCTATAAATGCCTATATTGAACATTCAGCAGAACTTAAGACAAACCATTAGTCTAATTTGAATAGCGGGAAGGGATCAAAGAGACCAGAATATAGTTTCAGCAGCTTTTTGACTATGACTTTTAATTCAGCAGAGTCCAACCTGCAAATCTCACGTGATCTGACAGACTGCAAGGCTCTTATATATTTCTATCTGACTTCATAAATCCTTCATATGTTTCTGTCCAAAAGTTTAAGACTTACACCTTAGTGACCACCTTTGGATGAGAGTTAATTATGACTGTCAGTATTTGGAAAATAGGTTTAGTATGAAAAAAGAGACTCTGGCAAGACAACTGAACTGTGAATGAGTCTTATGGGTTCCCCCAAACTCTGATTGTAATTTTTAAATGCAATATGGCTTTATGTGTGATATTTGAGCTCTTCTGATTCAAAACATGCTCTACAGTGCTACAAAAACAGAAACATGACTCGAAGATGGATGCATTTTTTTCTTCTTAATATACATATATATGCACACCCATTACTTCTTCCACATAGTGTTTAGCGGTCAGAAATGTAATATATATTAACTACCAAACTCCCCATCGACCATATGACTAAATTAACATTCTTAACAGTAGAAACAGTTAATCATGTCAGCAGTAGTGGGATACAGAATACAACAGTGGGAAGTTTATGTGGGGGAGAAAAGCTGCACTATGCAGCTGCTGAAGAAAGCACAGGAGTGCACACCAGGGACACCAGATGAAGACATAGGTGAAGATCAGGAATCCTGCAAGGGTCCTAGGATTTTAACAATATGTTGTCAGAAAGAATGATGATGAATGCTATTCCAGACTCAAAGAACTAGTGAGCCCAAGCTAAACATGAAAGACACAAGACTTCAAAGCGACACAAATTATAAGCGCTCCCCTTCCACCTATTTTGCAGGGGGTTTATTTGCTTTGGTTTAACCTAGATGATTTTGCTGATCCAATTCACATTGTGACTCCAGAAAGACCTGTGTAACTGAGGGAGCACCCTGTTGCAGCATGGCACAGAAATGGATGGCTCTGGGTGCAATGGGAACTCACGCTGAACTCATGAGATCATCAAATGAGGGCTTCTATTCCACCTCAAGGAAAGCACAGCATTGTTCTGATTACCTGTGACAAGTGTTTGATCCAGAATAATGGGAAGCTGCAGCTTCACCTACAGCTGAAAGGTAATCCGAATTTAAACTCCACCATGGGAACAAAAACCAAAGTTAAAAAAGAATGTTGTCAAGCTATAACATATCTTCAAGAGAAGTAAACCAATTTGGATTATGACAATAAAGCTTTAACCTGTTATCAAACTTAATCTTACTCTGATGGTGAAAACACAAATGATTCTCTAACAAGTAGAATATGAAGAGCTACTTGCTTTGATTATCAAAGAAACAGTATGCAGCACTCAGGAGGCTGTGAATAGGATCATTCCTTGCTGGTCCTCAAAAAGGAAACTCAAGGCAATACCAAACAGGCTTCCAGCCTATCTCAGGTATCTTACATATACATGCACAACTCCCATAGATTTTGGTGGAAAGGGTATAAGCTGAATTTAAGAGACAACAGCATCTGCAGAACTGTACAAGTTTTTCTAATGTATATGAAAAGGCCAATTCAGCTGTACTTACATTCTCAGTTCAGTTACACAATGACCTACTGAAGGTATAAACCCACTTGAAATATCAAGATTGTTCAAGTCCCTAACTATAAATGGCAGTATAAATTACAGCATGATTTACAAAAAGGTAGCAGAAGCGTGGGCTGTAACATACACTTTAACTGTGAAAACATCTGCAGTGAAGCACATAAGAAATGATACAAAAAAAAGCATAATCCGTTTCTCTCTCTTCTCATGTTCTGCTTTTAAAATCCAGTAACCCCATGATAACAGACTTCATTACCTCTCTGCTTCACAGCCACCACAATTTCCTGAATTTTGCTTTTAGCACCCAGCTACAAGTTCAGTTCTGGAGCAAACAGCGCCAGATCAGTGGCCCTGTGCTGTGTCACTTACCCAGTGCCTTGCCAGGACACTAGAAGCTTAGAGTAAACTGCGAAATCCATTTAAATGCAAGCTAAACTATCTGTGCTTAGTTTTATGCTCCCATGGCCATTTCTCTTGGCACCAAACAAAAGTGTCGTAGTCCATGGTAAGCTGCATTTACTGCTGCAGCTAGCAAAGTCTAACATCATTGAAAGAAAAGAACCATAGAGTGCGATTAAGTAGCAAAAGACAGGTTAAAAGTCTGGAATTCAGAGAGTAAGATTTCATGTTTATGATGCTCAGGTGCATCTTAGTATGTTGCTCATTTATTCATTCATTCATTTTCATCTCATTTACAATATGTTAATAACCAACACGAAAGAGACCAACACTTTGCACTAGGTTAAGAGTATAAGAAATAATGCGCATCTCTGGTTTTAATGGTTCATTTCCATTATTTCAAAGGCATAAACTTTGTTAAAATCAGCTATGGCTTCACTGGATATTTTAACCATCTCAACTAACTGCAATTAGTTATCAAGTGGTCAAATTATCTCCACATTTCCCTGACTGTCTACGCAAAAAAAATCCATATATTAGTGAATGAAGCTAAACCATTTCAGTTTGCAACTCAGGCAATACATAGTTTAAGGTTTTACATTATTTCAAGGGGAACAACCCCCAAATCATATTTTTCACCTTTAAATTGATTTTCGATATTGTTCTGCTTTATTCGCTCTCTCCACGTGGTTTCTTCTGTTTCCTCTTTCAATTGCACTTCTTTTTCTGACATGTAATTTTCTACTTGCTTTTATTTCACTTACTTCTTTGTTTTTTCAGTATTTTTTCTATTATTTCATCTCCCTTTCTGTTTGTCAATTTTAAGCAGGTTTTTTCAGTGCGGCTTGGTGTTTTGACATGCCTTTATTGTTGAAGTTATTTTTATTTACTTTTTTGCTTTCATTGTTCTATAGATGAGACGCTATGCCAAGTGAAATCCCTTATCAAATTTTCTTTGAATAAAAGATGAGCTGCTCTGGAATCATTCCAGATGTAGCTGCCAAAATGAACTGGTCCAGCACAGCGCTCTTTGTATGATAGTTTCACTACCACTCAAGCCGTAAAAGAAATACAAGAACTCTTACAATGAATCTCTTCTTTTGTCATTTTTGGTACCTTTGATTATCTCTGTCTATAGTATTTCAGAGTCAAAACTAAGTGGTGAAAAAAAAAACAAAGGCTTTCTTGTGCTGACTTTTGACAAATACCTACTGATAGAGACCTTCAGAAACAAGTACTTTTGTGAGCAGTAAAACTGAAGACGACTGAATTCTTGCAGCTCTTGCTGTTAGGATTCTCCCATGTCTACTGCTTTGGGTGTTTTGGGGTGTTTGCTTTTAGTTTGATTATTGCTTTTTGTTTGATTATTGCTTTCTGTTTGCTTTCTTTGTAACACTTTCACTTGCAACTTGCACAACCGAAGTATTTTCATATTTCTGGCATTGTGTCAAACTTATTTATAATGTGCCAACACATTCTGAAGTTTTGATTCAATACTTTTCTTACCTTATCCAGTGCCTAATATAATGGCTGATTATTTGAACACTCACAACATTCATACATATATGATTATTTTGCCTTAAAATTCAGTTAATCCATTTCAGATGGGCAGGATGGATTTATTACAGAGTCACCTTTCCAGAAGACTTAAAAATACATAGTTGGATTAAAAAAAACCCTGAACTTTATTTCTTATGGAAAAGGTCTGACCTGCATCTAAGCATTTTGGTTAATAGTGGTGAATTACTTGTGAAATCTTACAGCACACCTGGATGAAAATACACTACTTAAATGCTTACTATTGGAATTTGAATTACTAGGCTAAATAAGGCTACCACAAGTACACGATTTCCGCTGTTACCACAGGTTTCTGAATATCTGACATGTTAATGGATCCCTCTGCACCTACCCAAGTTGTTATTATGTACCCAAAACGTGCATGTATTTACTGCCAATGTACAGATAAATTACAGATTTCCTTTAATGCAACTTATTTTACCACTGCACCTAACTGATGGGCATAGAAGCCTCTAACAAGGTGTTGCTGTACCAGGATGCAGAGCCTGGTGTATATGTCTGAACTGGCATGAACCCAAATTCACAGCACTGACCAAAGCGGCAGGCGTTGAATACATCTACCAAGCATACTTTACACCGCTTATTTGTGCATATGGAGGGAGTTTAACATTTCTCAGAAGCTATTCAAGTGACTTTCACTCCTGCAGAAAGTACAACACATGCACAAGTGCCAGAAAAATGCCACGTGGGTGCTACAGGCCATTTATATCAATTTTCGTCCTAGAAATTCCAGAATAAAGTGTCTTAGTTGTACAAACACAAGTCTGATTTGTTCTCACAAGCGTAACACCTTCCGATACAAAACAGGTATATGGACATGAATTGCTGTAAGATTTTGTGGATGCTTGAACATAAAATCCTACATAGCCTCAGAAACATAGCTCAGAAAAGAAGTATCTGAGCTATTTCTGAGCTGTTAAACACCTCACAATGCCACAGCAGCATTCCGCTTCGATTCTTAAGCATGTATTGCTGCAGGTAAAGGCACTGTCTTGCTCAGAGCTAGCTCAGTTATTTCTGCTTGGCACCACACTGACATAGCTTCACATCCTTGCATTGTGGAACATTCAAGAACTGCTTTCCAAACGGTGTAATACAAGCTAATTACGTTTTCTTTTGTGGCACTTTCAGTAGGAAGACATTAATTTCCTTCTCTCTTGAGTTACTATTTCCACTGCGGAGGTATCAATTTACATCAGCTCTATCATGTGCTGTGCAATGTTGTGTGGATTTCTAACACCATCAGCAAACCCTACGCCCATCAGTTAATTTATCAACAGGACAAGTGCTCTTGGATGAATTGTACATTTAAGGATCAAATCAGTGGTTGCTCTAAACCCGAAACTACACTTGGGTTTTTGAGGAGGAGAAGAGAAAAAAAAAGAAGCAAAGCATCTGAATCCCACACTAATCCATCTGCACCTCTGCTATGCTGTGCTTTAATATCATAGAAAGCCACAATCAAATTAATTAGCAACGCTCCATCACGAATGCGTCCTGGTGTGACAAACAGGATCATGTTGTTCCCAAGGTACTTCAGGAGAGTAGTATCACAGCTAGTAGCCAGGAGAGCCAAATCTCCATAGTACTTAAAAACATTTCCTACTTCACTTTGGTGAACAGCTTCTTGAAAAAAAACACAGACTGTAGCAGCAGCTTATACCTGAATGCTTCTGAATCTATTTATTTAGCCCAACTACAAAGAATAAAAAAGTCTATCAATATATTCATATGTTAGTTTTTGAAAAGCAAAACTAAGAAGAGATCGCATGCAAGACAGTATTATGTTTTTGAATCTAATTAAGAAATAACACCTATAAGCAGAAGACACATCATGCACCAACAAATAGCACTGACAGATACGAATCTCCACATCTGGTACAATGTGACACAGAAATGAGTAGACACATTCAAATTAGTAAGCAGAAAGTAAAACAAATGCAGTAAAACAAGCAAAAACTCCCTGCATTTGACCTTCAATACTAAACCAAAACATATCTACATGACTTGAAGAAAAATACCTCTTAGCTGCTTTTAGTCTGTTCTCCACTTCTACCTTCTCCAATGAAGCATACAGTCTCACAGGTCACCAGATCCTGTCCTACCCTGCTCTGATCCCGCAAAATTACTCTTTGTCATTATTTTTTTAAAAGAGTGGAGAAATGAGTTCTTCATCTCCAAGAAACACGAATGAAAACCAGTGTGTAAAGCCAAGCCATGTAACAGCAATCTGACGGCTGTTGCAATTAACTGCTGCATTTAAAACTGAAAATTATATATTACATATATATTATATATGAATATTATATTTTTGGTTAAATTGTTATGTAGAGGAACTCTGAAATTTTCTCATTTTTTTTTAAAATTTCACTAAAGCTTTACAACTAGAAATGTGCATTCCAACGTCCTACAACCAGGGATGTATTTTAAATGCCATATTCCACCAATAAACATGACAGATGCTGCCACACTACAGGCAAGATGCTTGCAGCAGGAGGAGCAGGGGCAATAAAACCTATTTGTCTCCATTTTTTTGCACATGGAAGACACACTTGTCAGAATTCAAGTAGATCCTGTCTCCTGGGCTTCCATGTCCCAGATGCTTTAGCCTTCTTTGGATTCAAGACAAATGTTATGTCCCTCTACTGCATTCAAGGAAGAAGCCCTCATTCTTTGACATCCTTCAAGGAACTCATTCTTTGACATGCCTGACTTTTTCATTCTCCCCCTCATATCCGTGTACTCACTGAGCAGTTATAGACAATGCCAATTAAAGGACAAAGTTTATATGTATCAAAATACGTATTGTTCATTTGTACTGTTCCCCGATCACAAATAAGTGCATCGTGATAGTTTTTTGGTGGCCACCTGACGCCGCCCATTAAAAATACTGATTAAAAAGAAATACGCTACAGGACAAATGTAGAAATTTAACACGTTTCTTTCAGCAAGGCCAGTATTTGAAGGACAGGTCGAGCATTTTCCCACTTACAAAATGTGTCTTATGGGACTATCACCTCCTGTGATATTACTGAAGAAAGAACATATAAAATGGTCTCAGATTTATATGAATTTTTGTAGTGGCTCTGGCCATTACTGACATTCTTCAATTAGTATTGACCTTTATGTGCTAGGACAAATACTATTCCCTGCAGTAGCCACTTAGAAGAAAATCTAATGCGCTGTGCCTGAACATGTCATTTTTATGCTACTTCAAAAAAGAAATGCTGCTTAACCAGCTAATTGCAGAAACTGTATGTCATCTAATGATAGCTCTTCTCTCTAGGAAACTATAGTAAATTAGCACTGCAAATGGGATAGGGCAATTCCACTGCTTTCTGGTAGACTGTAAATGATAGATGCTCCTGGCTCATAGAAACATTTTTCCTTTGTTTGCCAAGAGCTATAAACTCATTAGCAACTCCTCATATTCTTGAATGCAAAATCCCACAGCATGTACTGGACATCTGGGAAAAGCAGTAAAAGCAGATTAATCACTGCCTCTTTGTGATATGGTGGAAACATGGGAAGAATCTCTTTACTAGGCAACTATATTTTTGTCCTAATCTTCTTTAATCCCTTTCTCTGTTCAAATTAATGTTAACAAGATGCCTAACTTCTTCTGCAGGACACTTTTCCAGGAAGAAGTGAATTCACCAATAGCTGTTGCAAAACTGAGGTGGTGAGTTTTCCCTTTGAAACCACTGTAACTACAGTAATTTTTTGCTAGTCAGATAAGGACCTCCTTTTAGCATAACTAGGATGGGTATGTATAATTTTTCTTCATGAACACTCTGTGTCTTACCATTGAACACATGGAACCAAACCAGAATCAAGTTCCTCGATGGATATTTATCTGCCACCTTTCATTGCAAATGACGTAAGTATCAGAGGGTTTGATTAATGAAGAGTATAAGGCAGAACCAATGCTGAGGTGTTAAGACAGAATAGCAGCTAATAAAGCTGTCTTTACATATGCTTTCTAGTCTGATAAATGATATACCTGCTAATAGTAACAGATTTTTAAGTGACTTTAAATGACACCATCAGTGATCAATGAAAAAATGTTTGAAATGGCAGGCAGGAAGAAACTTTATCTACTAGATCCTGTCCACTGGGCTTTTGACTTATTACTGTACGGTGTGCAGTTTCTTATCAGAGGACTGTATCTTCTATTCCATTTCTGAGACAATATACCAAGAGTTTATATCATGTTAATGTCCTTCACCTAAATTCAGAATTTTTGTTGTCAAATTGAGCTCCAGATGATCTTAAGAAATCATGAACTGATTTCTGCTATGAAAAGCCACAATATTTTAAACTGCTACTGATGGGAACTGCACATAAGAAGCAAAACCTGAGTTGTAAGTTCTTTCAAAGCCTACGCTATAGTCTATAATGCCAGACAATACTTGCAAATAGATCTTTGAAGGGTATTTATCCAATTGTGGACACAACACATCCAAATAAACACTAAAGCTCTGGCCTATGCCAGGTCAGGCTTCTAACTAAGGTTTAAAAAGTCAGAAATCGGTATCAGTCTGCACACAACTGGGACCACAGTGAACTCACATCTGATGGAATCACACAAATACATACTTTGAGCAGTAAAGGCCTAAAATCTTGAAACTTTCTTAAAGTTTCCTAATAAACATCAAACAAGACAGAGTCCCAAATACCATTTATCTAGGTCCTCATTCCAAATGGTAATCACACAATTACTAAAAATGCAAGGAAAGCCCAGTGGATCAGTAAGTATATTAAATGATCTGTGGTACTGAGGAAACAGCAGATGGCCAATAGCCCTATCCAGTTTATGCTAAATAAAATTTTACCAGATCATTGTTTCTTTACAGTCAAAACAGTTCACGAAAGTATCTCTTGGAGAAAGAAAAGACTCTCTCATTTTTTGACATGTTTATCTTTAAGACTTCAGCTTTAAATTCAGGAGACTTTACTTAAGTATCTAAAAGCAGACCGAACAGAACCCAGTTCAGATCGAGCGCAGTTCCCCCCACAGACTCCTCCTCCACACTAATCACCAGGTTATTTCAGCATACACTGATCTTCCCCTAAAGCAAACCTTCTGAAAGCTTCTGTTACAACTTACTTAAACTGTACAGCCAGAGCAAACCAGAAGCAAATCTCTAAACCTCAGAAGTTCACATTGTTGCAGATCATCCTAGGTTCATCTGCTTTAGTTTCAAGAATTATCACATTATCTGCACTAGCTTTCGTCTCTAAAATGTGTGAAAAAAAAACCTACGAAGAATCTTTGATGCTGGGACTTCTCTGCACGTAATATAAAAGCTTCCTTTTGTTTTAAAAAGGAACCTAAAGAAGACATCTCAGACGTGCTAAGGCTTCTTTTTCACTGTGGATACAAAAATCAGAAGGCATCTTCCCTTTCCTGAAAACCTGCTCATTAGTTAACACTGGAGAGCCATTCATTTACCTACCTAACTGGTGACCTGTTTCCAACTTCCATTGATCAAATAGTAGCAGTGTTCATATACAGGGTTTCTTAAATACAGTGGAGGGTTCTTGGCCTCTTCTGCAGTAAAACAAACTCTACACTTCCAATACACCGCTTGAAGCCCCCTGCTATCAGCTTTTCAATTTCTGCCCCAATTATTTAAATCAGACTTGCAATTTGAGGTAATACAAGACTCTTCTATGCAAATACCTATTACAAAGAGAGTGAGCCAGTATACCAGATGAGTGTAAGTTATATCTGACCTCAAAACACGCTCGATCCCAAACCCCTGTTTATGTGTAATAGAAAAATTACACAAATCCCTGTCCAGTCCATTTGGTTGTGTTTAGCAGATACTTTACAACTAAAATAACCTCTTTTTCATTATGTAATTGCAAAGAAAAAAGGCCAATGATCAAAGACATTTTCACCCAGTTTTACCTATCCCTCTCCTTTCCTACACGCAAATGAAAATACAATAATCAACAAATGAACAAAACAGGGTCTGCCTTTTAAATTACAGAAGAGTAATTTTATACCATCAAATAATTTTTAGAGGTATCCTGATTAATAATTACTATCATATTTCTACAGTGCAATTCAAATCAATAATATTACTGGAATCTGAAGCCAACACACTGCCCTCTGGTCATGCCAAATGCCAGTTATTTTCCAAACTGCTGAAGTCAGAAGAACAAAGTTATTCCTTTATTAGCAGAACCTAATTTTACTTAATAGTGAATATAACAGCACCTGATTCTCATGTGTGTCTTTTCGAAGTA
The DNA here is from genome assembly GCA_009867235.2 of Psittacus erithacus. Classification (NCBI taxonomy): domain Eukaryota; kingdom Metazoa; phylum Chordata; class Aves; order Psittaciformes; family Psittacidae; genus Psittacus; species Psittacus erithacus. The sequence continues at coordinate 620 of WYDI02032508.1, read as the reverse complement.
CAGAACTCTGATCCCCCAACAAAGCAAGAGAAGCAGACATTGTAATCATCAATTACATCGTCAGAGAGAGCAAATTACGTATTAGTGACCAAACCCAAATAAACTGAGGAAAACTGACACAAGAAAAGGAACTGCTCCCTTCACTTGCTTCCCCTGCTGCAGAGAGAAAACAGGAAGTGATCTACTACAATTTAAAAGTAGGAAGAAGGGAAAAAGCATGACATCCTGGGAACACTCTTCTTAGACTTGGATTACTGTCGTGGTTTAAGCCCTGCCACGCAGCCCGCTTACTCACTCCTTCCCTTCTTCCCTCAGCTCCCAGAGGGATGGGGAGGAGAATTGAAAGAATACAACTGCCCCAGGTTGAGATAAGCACAGTCCAGTAACTAAGGTATAACACAGACCACTGCTGCTACCACCGGTAATAAAAAATGACAAAGGAAATAACAAGAGAAGATAATACAACCACTCACCACTGACTGATACCCAGCCTCACCCCAGCAGAGATCTAACCCTTCCGGGTAACTGCCCCGAGTTTATATACTGGGCATGACGTGCTGTGCTATGGAATACCTCTTTGGTCAGTTTGGGTCAGGTGTCCTGTCTCTGCTTCCTCCCGG
>WYDI02032507.1:0-28113 GCA_009867235.2 Psittacus erithacus | reverse complement strand
GGCTGAAAGTCAAAAACACAGCATTGCACCAGCTACTAAGAAGGAGAAAAATGACTGCTACTGCTGAACCCAGGACACACTGCCATTAAAGCCTGTATCAATGGAGCCTACATCCTTCCTTCTATTTCCCTTTTCTTATAGCTTATCATCTGCTCCTCAGTTCTCACACTCAACACAGCCATAAACTGCCATTTTTGGATGCACGGGGACATTAATTCCATTATTTCAAAAGGAAAGCTGCTGAGTGTTAAGAATGCCATATCAACAGTCAGACTTACTACTATATAGGTGGAAAAGATTACATGTTCCCACTAACACTATTTTTTATTTTCTCAGTTAAGCTATGATAAAATGTGTCATGTATAAAGACTAATGAATATATGGCTACATCTGTATAGTGTATTTCGCTTTAAAAGATAAATTGTGTTAAAAAAAAAAATGGCAAAGAATATCTTTACAAAATGGTAGATTGCCACCATTCCTGTAGCAATATTAATTTGAGGATGGAGGGCTAATTCTTGCCTTTTAATATTCGGCACTGTGCAAAGTTCCTCGTATTTATACATATACAAGAAAAAGAGAAGGATAAAACTCAAGCTTAGGGTTTGGTTTGACTTACTAAGGACAATGAAGTAAAAAAATTATGGTCCTACAGCAAACCTCTTAACATACTTATTACTGTTTGCTGCAATGGAAATTCTGAATCTTTCTAGAAAACTTATTTTCTTGGCCTAAGTTGTACAGATTTTCTTCATCTAAAACTCAAAGCTAGAAAGACAGAAGCAAAAGTTACAACAGATGTCCCAGAGTAATCTCAGCTGTAGAACCAGTACAGTGATACATAATGGAACAAAAACCAAAGGGGCATTTCCAGTCAACCTGTATGCATTCTCATCTGGGTGGGTCTGGTCCTTGTGTGCCTATCTACATCAGGAAATTAGCATATATAAATATATAAATAAAACATATATACAGTACATAGTCACATTCATATAAGCCATAAAATGACATATATTTACAAAAATATTTGCAGATCTTTTTTACACTCTCAGGTCCACATCAGGAATTCAATTATTTAGCTCTGCCTCTTGAATTTGATCACTTTCCTAAGTAGGAATCTGGGATGAACTTGTACCTCATATGTTCCCAATGGTCAAAAATAAGAAAGAAAATAATCTTCCAAGGTATTCTGCCAAGTCCGTAAGAAAAATTGAAACTTGCTGAAGCATTAGCTGCCTCACTGAAGAGTAAATTACATGTTAGCAAACATTGAGAGACCTTCTCTTCTTCATATAGAAAGGCAATACCTTCGTCTGGTCCATAAATAAATTTGAAACACATAAAACATAGGTAGAGCACAAACCAGGTGCCTGACAGGTGTCTGTAGTATAAACTCATGCATAATTACTATTCTACTTGTCTGAATTTAAACCTGTAGAGTTGTGAAAGTGAAAGTAGGGGTGAAAATGCATACATCAGGTTACCTTACAGGGTATAAAAGTAGAGAGTAGACTACATCCTGCTGGCATTGTGTTAGCTTCCTTTAAGGGTAAGCTACATGGTTAAAACAACCCCAAAGATCTCACATTTATACTGTACCTATTACACAGTTCTGTGACTTCCAGGAGTTGGACATATTTCATTTACTTCTCCAAAAATGGAAAAACATTTCTTCGCTTCTTCATAAAGTACCCTTTTTAGGTATGCAGCCCAGGTCCAGGCATGTTTTTTTAATCTGGGGGATTTGCCCTTTTGACATGAAATGAATTTTGAAAGAGGTATTAAAGCTTTGGAGAAGGGGTTGTTTTCCTTTCGAAGAACACTTGGAGAAAACAAACTTAAATGCAGTGGTTTAAAGTGCTTGTACGTGAAGACCCATGAGGGAAAATCTTGCAACGAACCTTTTGAAACATGGCCTCAGATAGAACTTTCAGCAATAGGCTGTGGAGTCATCTCTTGCTCCTCACTATTCTCTGTAGATACATCCTGGGCCTCCTGCTGCTGATAAATATCTTGGACCAGCATGATGTTTGTGTTTCTCCACTCTCTGTATTTCATTGCCGTCAACTTTGGGTCCTCTAGCAACTGGTTAATTGTGGCCAGGTCATGTTCCTTACACTAGGAAGAGAATAAGTGGTTATTTCCTGCAGAAACAATCAAGCTCATTGTCCAGACCAAAAACAATCTGGGAACATTAAAGAACCATGTCACAAGAAGAAGTGACAATTATCCATTCTCCTGGCAATTTGTTCCCATTTTTAGGTCATAGATCGAAGTTAAATCCACAGCAGAAATCCATCCCAGTTGAAGGCCAGATTTTGATTTCATGTAGATTGCTTTATAGGATTCTTAGCAAAGCGTCATAAGAGAGGATTCAGGTGAAAGTTAGACGTTGCTATGCTGTCTCACAAGTTAGTACTTGCATTAAACTAGACACAACAATGTTTATTTCTGCATTTCACACCAGTTCCAACTTTCTCCTCTAGCAGCTAGACAGAAAATAATTTTGGATATAATCTGTACACTGGCAGTAGAGTGTCTAGGACAAATGGCTGCTAATACGTCTACCACCATCTACCACTAATAAATCTGGTCTCTACTTTCAGAACAAAGCAGCACAGACCATATATTGCAAGCACCCTTGTTCAGTTGAAAGATGTGAGCAGTCACTAATATAGGGACACTGAGACCCTTTATGTCACAGAATGGTTGAAATTGGAAGAGGCTTCCAGAGGGCATCTGCTCCAACCCCCTTCCTCAAGTACAGCCACCTAGAGCAAGTTGCCCAGGACCATGTCCAGATGGCTTTTGAATACCTCCAAGGATGGAGACTCCACAGCCTCTCTGGGCAACCTGTTCCAGTGCCCATTGATCTTCATCATAAAAAAGCATTTCTTGATGTTCAGAGCGAACCTCCTGTGTGTCAGTTTTCATCCATTTTCTCTGGTACTGCCACCAGGCACCACCGAAAAGAGCCTGGCCCTGCCTTCTTTGCACTCTCCTTTTGGATAGTTATATTCATTAATGTCCTCACATTTTCTGACACAACAAAGCACCCTGCTTTTCCTGCCCTTGTTGCCTATCCATGCAGCAGACCACAAGATAAAGAAGCCTTAGTTAGCAGCTACAGTTTCTTAATGGAGGCAACATGATGCACTAACAAACCCTTGCTGCTTTTGCTTATCTTCATTCCCCTCCAGTCTCCGAAAGCAATGGAACAGTTCCAACCATATTCTGCTGCCACCAGTTTATCACACCTAAGGACACTCTGTGCTAGTGGCTGCCTTGAAAACACCTTGAATAAATTCCTACACATTCACAACACTTCCCAGATGGTAGCAATTGGCTGCTTACGCATCCACATCCCACTGTTTGTCTAATGAGCTATCAGCTACTCTAATTCCTCTTATGCCTGAGCCTCTTTTTAAACACAAAAGCTTATTCAACTTACACAGGTCCTACCTCAAGACCTAAAGAAGAAGCCTTGTAAGAAGAGCCTTGTAAGAAGGAAGAAGGCTTCTGGCACTGATGTGGACACATGCGCAGTTACCCTAAGAGAAGAGGAGGTGTGGAAGTAGAAGATTAAGAAGAGTATTTTCAGTGGACAAACTTGGTGGCAATAAGCAATGCCATAGAATTTTTCCTGTACCACTAAATCTATTTCCCACATTCGTTAAGATTGTGATGCATTTGCACACAGCTTCCCTCTCTTCCAAGCTATGCAAAGCATGTTTTGTTAATGATATACTGTGGCAACTGTTGTTAAAGATGTGGACTCAAAAGTCCAGCATTAAAATTGCACTGAATCTTGAGTAAATCACATCTCAAACTAATAGGGCTTTAATTAAAGCAGAGTAAATATGGATCAGATGTGAAAAAAATCCTGATTTTTCAATTTCCAATAGATCATTTCCAATTATCTCATGTCTAATGTAACACTTTAAGAAAATTGACTTTAAAAGTACATAGTCCCAAAAAATGTAGCAATTTCTCACTGCAGGCACTTGCCTCCAGACAGGCTAACTTAAACACTGCTATGTATAGAACTCTGTGAGAAAATTTCTGCACTATATTTGTCTTGTCAATACTCCAATTTCTTCGTTTGGAGAAAGCAAAAAAAGATCAACACATTTTATACATTATGCACACTCCAAAAATTATTTTTCTATATTAAATGTGTTAGACAAACTTACAGTTATAAATACTGCTAATCACAACTTATATAATACTCCCATGTTCAATCAACACAAAGCTGTTCTCCTTGCTCATGTCTGTCAGTAAGGCTTCCTTTCAGCTCCATACTAATGAAATTGATTGCCTCACAAGACGATACAACTCCATTTTGTACTAACAGGTTCTTAGATTTATTAGGGAGGCTTCTATGAGGGGACACTTTGCAGTATGTTTCTATATTTAGCTTCCTGTCCCATAAAATAGGCATACGTTTTAAACTAACTTCTGCTATACGATGGGCTCATTTTTTTGCTGGTACAGGTGAATACTGCTTTAGTCAGTACCATGTCACTGAAGACTCTGATATTGAGGAAAGACTTCACCAGGTCCAGGTCTCAAACAGAGCCAGAAAGAAGGCCTCTAGTCCTACTCGCCTCTTCAACTGTATCTTCAGGAATTTTAACAGACTGAGCAGCCAAAACCAAGCCTCCCATTGCAACTAATAATCACATCAATGATTGCACTGATAGAAGATTTTACATGCATTTTTTCATCTTATAATGCCTGAAGCTAAATACATACACTTGAAAAAAGATACTCAATTCCTGCTTCTAATGCATACAAAAAGAAACAAGTGAAGTCCCAGGTCTGCATTATTCTTTCTTCTCCTTACAATTTAAATGCTATGATTAAGCTTTCTGTTTCCCTCAGTACTATTCAGAAGTGGGCTTTGAAATCCTGTGATACCTGATGTTGGCGAGTAAACAGCCCCATAAATCCCCATATTCCAGACAGATTTACTGGCCCTTTCATGGAACAACCCCTGAGCCCTCCCATGCATTCAGTTCATGATACATTTCCAAAATAAAAGCAGGATGCTTTTGTTATTAAAAATATTTTAGTTACAGGAGGTCTTTACAATAGCTTTGGTACATCCTGTACATTCTCCAATAATCACATAAGGAAAACTTTTTTTGGCTCAGGGTCATTTTCATGCTTTTTCATCAATGTATTTTGTCTGCTCTTCCTTTTTTAAGGCTTCCCTGTTTAGTGTATTCAGCTGAGCTTGCAACTTTTCCAGCTAAGTAAAAGAAGCTTTCTTTATTAAATTTTCCAAGTGGGCTGGAACTTCTGCAAGAAGTGTCCCTTCTGAACTATTGCTTCTGCTTCCAGTTCAAATTGAACAACAAAACACAGAGCAGTATTCAGAATGAAGCAGAAAACAGTTTCAAAAGCTTAACCAAATTCTCTGGGGCTTTAAGTAAATATATAATTAGTGTTTGGCTGAAGTCTAGCCGTGCTGCATTTTTTAGCCAAACTGTTTCTTTCTCTCAGGCTTTTCCTTGGCCAGCCTTGCAATCTCACCTTTAATGTGCTGTTCAGCATTCGAATTTTGTGGAGCTTCTCATTAATCGAGGGGTTTTTGCTGCGTTTGATAAATGACTTCCTAAGCTCCTTCTTTGTTGACAGTCGACGATCACCAATGGGAGACAGGCTTGCTTGTTCTAATGACTTGTAAAGTCGCTCCATCTCATCATTATCACATTTTTCCTGATCTGCAAAGAAATATAGATTGGGTATGAGAACACGAATGTGGCAGGAAACGTTAGGTTCAGCCATCAGGAAGGCTCTTAGCCAAGTCAAAAAGTCATGGCATTAGAGTTAAAACTAAGGGCAATTTTTAGGGTAACTTACAGGGTAATAATGCACATAAGAAAAACATATTGCCAAACTCAAATGTTTTTAAGAATCAGGTTGTGATCGAAACAGGTATGAGCATGTATTTCCACTGATAGAGGGCTGCTTTCATGCTCCAAGTATATCAGAGTGAACAACTGTCAGGAATGCTACATTTGAATGAAAACAACTTTGATACCATTTATACCCCTCTACCCTTCCCTACATGCTGCACAAAGTGAATTACATTTCTACCTGGCAACTCACAGGTCAAATCCTATTTGGTGTACCAATTCATTGCCAGGTTTTAAGCCAGAATTTAAAAAAACTGAACAATGAAATAAAGCATAGGGACATTTCCGAGGACCCAAGAGAAGGTCCCTAGAAAACATATAAAAGCAAAAACCCTTGGGACACATAATGCCTAACTCCTGAGTTTCACAGATTGCAGCACAGAATTTGCTGTGATGCCTTACAACAAAGCCATGATTATGTCCACTTTAGTTATTCTAATGGCTCCCAAGCTACAACACCATCTTCCATGACAGAGAGGAAATGAAAGGAAAAGCTAGTAAACAGCTGAGAATGAAGAATTTTAAGAGAAAAACTGAAGCAAAGACATTTTTCAGAATAAAATAACTTTAAAATGAACAGTCAGAATCTAAAAATGTACCAGGCATATATGAGTTATGTGTTTTGGCAGAAGGCCATATTCAGCAACAGTCTGTGCAACTGTCTTCTTGTCCCTCAGTCCACACTGCAAACTTTTCTACTTCAGTGTTGGCTAAAGTAAAATCTTAGTTTACACCTTACTGGTGTTTTCAGGGTGCTAAAGAATCCCTCAAGATCCACTGGGACAACATCTGGGTTTATTTCACTGGGGACAGTAGTGGTGCTTCTTCTCAACTGCAATCCTCTACGTGACAGTCAAATTGGCTGGGCACTTTTTTCTTTTATCAAAAAGTTAAACATTGACTTTTCTAAGCCATCTTCAGTCATAAAACTTTTTCTGAACAAAAGGAAGAAGTCCTTTTGCTCACTTACGCTGCAGCATAAAGGCTTAGACATATCAGCACACTTAGGAGACTGCTCCTTATCTTTTCCATGTTTTAAAAAGAACAGCATCCTCCTACATCCCAGTTCTTTCTAAATATTTAGGTTGCAAGAGAAGTTTATGATATGCTACTAATATTTGCCTTCACAGTGTTGCTGGCCTTTTTTCCACTCTTTTGTCATTATAAAAAACCTGCTGTAACTTGACAAGAACTAAATATAGCATCCAACATTGATACAGTGCTGGGGGAGGAAAAGGAGAACTTTTGTATATTTAACAAGCTGAAGGAAATAGAAAAAAAAATGCAAGTGTAAGGCATAATACACAGCAGTAGTATTTCCTGGAAACTGTCAGCTCATGCCATGAGGCTCGTAATTATAAAACTAGCTTCCTGCCTACTTTCTTGGGATGAAGCAGCTGTTTGTTTCATTAGCCAACTCCTGCACAGGACTGGCTCAAGTCTACTGTAGACATTACTCATCAGGACTGTACACAGTATCACTATGAGAGATAAATTGACCTTTATCAAATATCTGAGAAGTATATAAGCAGAAGAAAAGTTTCCATTGATCCTGTCTAGCAATTTAAAAAAATAGTCAAGCCATGGGGACATAAATCTCCTGCTGCAGATATTTTTTAAGTCTAATTCATGCTCCTCAGTTTCCTAAAAGGGTTACAAAGCTGCAAGCATGCAGAAACACCTTCACTGAACAAACTTGTTCCATGCATTGTGGGTGAAGATGAAGAGGACAGCAATATTCAGCACAGAAAAAGACAGAGCCAAAGTCAGAAAAGCCCAGCAAAAGCTACCAGTTGAGGCACTTGACCAGCAATATGCACTCAGCTCCTTCATTCTTTCAAGACTGCAACCTCAAACTCCTCTCCTATTTCTTACTATTTCACTAGTCCTATCCCCAAAGGATAGATCATGGTCAGGTAATTCCAGAGGGAAAGGAATTTGCCACATTCTTTTGCACTTATGAGCACTTATGAGGAATTTGCACTTATGAGCAGTGAACTTCTCCCACAACAAGGATCAACAACAAGTTTTCTCCAACAGGGAGAGCTACTCTGCATCAGGGTCTGTAGTGATAGGACAACAAGTAATAGGTTCAAACTTTAACAGGGTAAGTTCAGGTTAGATATAAGGAAGAAGTTCTTTGCTGTGAGAATGGTGAGGCACCAGAATGTGTTGCCCAAGGAAGTTGTGAATGCTTCACTCCTGGCTCAAGGCCAGGCTGGACAGGGCCCTGAGCAACGCTAACCATTCTGTGATTCTAGAGCAGCACGGAAATAACAAAAGAAGATAGTAATACTGCGCTTTTGCATAGCAGATACTGTTGCTAATGACAAAGAGTATGACCACCAATAAACCTCTAAAAATTGAGGTCACACTGTCTGATACCTATCTGGACTTTTACCTTCAATGTCCTGAGCTCCCCTGAGCCAAGCTCAGAAAACAAAAGCACACATTTTGCAGGCTTGAAACTGCCACTGAACACACTAAATTTATGCTATAAATCTGAAAAGGGGAGGGGCAATGGAAGAAAGGGAGAGGCATTATGTCTAACAATCAATTAACAAGCCCAATAAAATTATCTGTGATAAGAAAATATATTTCTCCTCACTCACACAGTGGTGCATTACGTATTTCACAAGGCTCTTAATGACACCAAAGTAAACAAAGCAAGCACTACCTGTAGTTTGCTTGCTTGTTTTCCCCATAAAACACCTGAGAGAAAATTAAGGTTGGATAACAGAGATAAAGGCATGTAACTTAAAGGCTTAAGCACAGACTGGACTTTTTCCTCCAGATTCAAACATTCACATTACATTTTCTCAGAACTTATTATTGTTTAATGCGCTTGCTTACCTGCAGTTAAAACACGGACCTGCAGATAAGGAAGTTTCTATCAGAAGCACAGACATTCACCAGTTCTATATTTTCAGGCTTCGGTGATTTGGATTCCTCCTATGAAACTGAGGCTCTCTAGAGGATACTACTGAATTCTTACTAAATATTTGCTTTCTATCACAAAGTAAAACTTTATGCAAAAAGCACACAGTACACAAGCTTAGACCTTGATGTGAAAAGGAGTAAATTGTCTGTTTCATCCTCCCTAAGCTTTGTTAACCTCTGAAGGTTTATAATGATAGATATATTCCAGTGGCAAAAGTTCTTAATAACATGGGCAGGTTGGGCCCCACTAACACTGTTCTGGCGTAAGTTTTCCGAGCCAGGTCACACAGCTAACTTCAGGTACATTTAAAATCACTTCAAAATACAATATTGCAAGTTATCTGTTCCACTACTACTCCTGAAGCTAACCACTTTCTGCCTCAGGCATGCAAGTTAGGAAACAGAAATGCTATTACAGTGCTTCTTTATCTTATCCTATTTTAGAGATTAAATACATTATTTTTTCTCTCACGACCTACTGAATGGTTTGTGTTAAGGAACAAACAACAACAGTGGAAGGATATTAGGTACTGTGTGCATTTATGAGCATGTACATGCGCACAGGGGAACATGTACATTGTGCACTTTTCCTTTCCCTTGGCAGTATTAACTAATCAGTTCTGTTGAGTGATGCCACTGGAAGGATCAGTCTTCCTGTATCCCTCACACTGCTCTTCACCTCAAGCCTTGCAGTCTGCTAAAGTTTCATTGCACTTCTGGGAAACTTCTGTAGCATATAGCTTTTTAACTTTGTCAGACTTCACAGAGAGGAAATTGGAAAAGAACCAGTGCTGACTTGAGGAAAAGGGAAATTCTGCCCTGAGATATTGTAATGTTCAAAAGAAAGTGATATTCTAGGTTGGGGTGAGGAAAATAAGTAATATTTCAAGCAAGTCATAACTTCTGACAAATTCTGTTTCAGGAGATGTGAAACAATTTTGTGGCTTGATGCCACTTATCTGGAATTTCCCTCTAACTAACAGGAGATATCGCAGACAAGAGCAAGCTGCCAGGGGTTCAACAGTCCAGCTTTTCACCTCCTCAATTTTCAACTTCCACCTTCCTGTCGACCAACTTGCCTCAGGTGGGCGACATTAAGGTATTGAGACTCCCCACCTTGCAGCAGCAATACAGGAGCCATCCTATAATCTCAACTTTAATGCTCTCTAAGCCTACAGAAGTGAACTTATCTAGAACTTTTCAAAAAGCAGCTGTGAAAAATCAAGCTGATTGTTTCCCAGTGGTGATGATACAGAAATAGGGAGGTTTTGGCAGAAGGAGAGTTATAAATTGAAAACCGCCTCAGAATATATTTTACGAAATCTAAGTTAAGATGTAGATACTTGTTCCCCCATTCTCCAAGATCTCACAGCTCTCCAACTGTGTATTGATCCCAGGAGAAAAAAAAAAAACATGCTTCTTCCTCCTGTCTCTGTTACTCTTATGAGCTTCTGGTGACTGTGTCAGCACCTGCGTTTGATTCTGTCAAAGCTTTTGATACTGATGGGACAACATATACATCCAGGCTGGGAAGAGCATAGGAAAAAAAAAATCATCAACTGATTTTTCCCTTACCTATGTACCCACCACCCTCTACCCCCCATCTGTTCTCCATAGTGGTTAGTAGGCTTCAATGGGAATATGATAGCACCTTGGGGAAAATCCCATGTTCGATGTAACTATTCAGCAGAAAAGGTGGGAAATATTTGAATTAAGTGGGCATAGCTCAGGTGAACTCCTCCCTGGCAAACACAGAACTAAAGGTAGGAGAGGGTGAGAGAAAATAATAGGAAAAGTAAGTTACCATCAGCAGTTAAATGCTCTTGACTATAACAGTACAGTGGATTCAGCAGCAAGGAATGGCATTTTAACAGGCAGTGAGAGAAATGGAAACAACACCAAGTATCTCTTTTTCAGAGAGTTCAGAAAACTGTAACACCACAGTTTTCACTGTGATTTTTAAAACCTTTTTAATGAGAAAAAAAATAATCTTTCAAACACAGCTTTTTCTCTACACAGTTGTTCTCATGATAGGCCTACTTCTTGGCTAATCCCAATCATGACCTCGCCATTTTCTGTGCTTTTTTACAGAGGAACACAGGAACCAGACCACACCAGAGGATCTGTTCTGCCTATTACTGGCACAGGCAGACTCCAAAGGGGAAGAGGATGTCAGTTCTGAGAAAAGAAGGAATTGAATGCATCCAGCTCCTATTTAACCAACTCCTTCCCATAAAACTACCCTGGATAAAATTCAGGTAGTGTTTGAAAAAACTTTCCATGTTTTTTAAAATATTGGTATGCTGCATTTCTACCAGCTTCCGTGCACTAAGGTAAAACAATCCAGAAGTAGTATCATAAGAATTTCTTGTCAAGAGGTATTAACTTAATGTGACCATAAACTCTCAGAAAATGCAAGGAAGAAGGATGTTATCATTATGGTAGAAGATCCCCTAATAAATACAATGTGTTCCTGTTCATTTATAATAATCTCTCAGTTTCTGTGCCTTCCTTTTGTTATCATAGTTTCTGAAGATGGTGGTCACGGGTCATAATCAGATACTTTCTGTTCCACTGGGTACCAGAAGAAATAAAAAGGATGGAGTTTGGCTGCAGAGCATATCTAGCCATCCTGAACGGGGCAAGGCCAGCTTCTGGATACAGAGCACGTAGTCATATAATTGTTTGTATTCTCAACCATTTCTTGTTTACCTTTTAGTTTCTTTGTGTCACAGCAGCTTTGAATCCTTTGTCACTGCGCACGTAGCAAGATGCAACAAGGAGCTCAATACTAACACTTAATATTAAGTATTTCCACAAAGTAAATGGAAATATAATGCTGATCTTTCAAAAGACAAAACTGCTAAACTCTCCTTTTTTGTACCTTTGTATTACTCCCTGGTATGTAAACTCCCCTAGTAATTGGTGCTGAGAATGCTCGTAACATCACTAAAAGTGTCTGGAAAGGTCATTAAAAATATCATATGGTACAGCACCCTGCACCAGACACCAGACTTAGCAGATTTCATTTAATATTTTAATTGAAAAAGTAATCCATGATCATTTAGCTGAATCTGTAGTTTCTCTTACAGAGATTCATCCATATATCTCTGAGAAAATTTTCTTTCATTGTTTAACTCATCACTGAGGTTTTTCACTATTTTTGTAATTTCATGATAAGCTCTTCCCACAAAGCCACACCTAGTCTTTCTGCCTTCTAGGTACCAGCTTTTGCCACACTGGCCCCCATGTCTGACTTTTGCCAACAAAAGTGCTCTTCAGTTCTTGAAAACTTTCCCCTCTGCTCTAGGCTGCTATCAACTACAACTGAAAATTCCTTATGGGGTTTTACTAAGCAGAATGTGGCCACAATGCAGGGTGTGACAATTTTTTCCTATCCTCACAAGGAGAAGGAGAGAACATGGACAAACATGAAGGCTCTGTGGGGAGTGGGTTCAAAGACCACATAGCTGTTTGGACAACAGAAGGGCTGTCTAAACATAGACGTGATGTGCTTTCAGGACAGATTTTAATGCAAGATCTACCTGTCTCCTCCTGAATGCGATCTCATTACTCTGAAACATGATGAGCTGTCAGAAATGCATGGTTGAGAAATGCAAATAATACAGACTGCAGTGAAGTATGTACTCTTGTTTCACTGATAACAAGAGTTATTAACTAGCTGAAGGGGGAAATTCTTGGAGGAAAAGACACAGAAGCAGAATTACGTCCTCTTTGGTAACTTTCACTTGGAACTTAAATGCTATTTTTATGTTAATCCTTTTTTTCTACCTTGTTCTCAAATTGTCAAATTGAGGTAGCTTAATTAATCTCCCTGCACACTATTTCATTTATTTTTTCAGTGGCCGTTAGAGGGGTAGGTCCCACACACCAACACACTCTGTCCTCTCTCCCTACTATGCAGACTGATAAAGGAAAGAAAAATGCATGTATTTTGTACGTCTTGCTTGTTCAACAACGGGTTATGACGCAGACAGTAACTAGTGAGGTTATATGGTTCCCATAGTGATGGTCCCATTAAAATGATTTATTCATGGAATTCCGTCAGAAATCACCGGTCTAGTTAGAATGGAAATGTGCTTCAATAAGGGCTGGCCATCAGTTAAGCAGTAAGCGGTAGAAGAATCCATTTCCCTAGGAATATTTTTAGGAAAATAAAGCCAGCTTGCAAAGGGCAGGACTATACCAAAATGTGCTTTGATTTACATTTGTATTGGTTTTATTGATTGGTATTATTGAGCCTGTCAAATTATACTGTAAATGATTATGAATGTGTCATGCTGATTCTATGACCAACCACAAAAGTACTTGTCACCTTCAGAGCTACGATGGAAAGTATTAACCTATACATTATTGCACGACTGTTGACAATACCAAAGTACCATATTCTAAGCAAAAGTTTTGATTTCTGAAGAGCAGCCACTGAATCTTGCTCAACAGAATCTGTAAGGTACCATGCCATATATGACCTACACTCCAACAATTCACTTGAAGGTACCTATTAATATACCTAAGGCATTACTTAGTTGTATTTCACTTAGAATTACAGAAGGCAATACATTTAATACGTCTTTGTGACATTTTCATTAGGGATCCCATTTCTACAAGTCCCAGCCTTTTCACTACTTGCAATGCCAGAATTTATGGAAATTAGATTCCACAGTAATTCTCTCAAAACATCTACTCTTTTTTTGTCACACAAAAAAAGTAAGTACGCTATTGGTTTTAATTCTTACTGATCTTCATTGCCACAGATCTCTAGCAGAGAAGCCTAGAAGATGGATGCTGAAGCTGAGCATAAAAACCTCTGAACTATTTTTCACTTCAGATAGAATCTGTACTTTGCTCAATTTCCTTTCATCTTTTCCGTGTAAAAACAGAAAAACATGTGACACACTAAAGGCATGTTAACTGTTTATATTTGTAAAACAATTGGGAGACTGACAATGTACCTAATGTGCCTCAGACTATCATTTTTCAATCAGTGCTGAGTTCATCTACAGAGGAAAACCTAAAGTACTAAGTCATGTACTGTTTCTTTCCACCTTTGCATTACCTCCAGCCCAAGCTTTTGGATGCACCTTTAGTTTGCATTGTACTGAGACAAAAGTGCTCCTTGCTTCAAATCTTTACAAGGATTTGAGATGATGGGTAGAGCTGATGCACAAGAACACTGTTGCTTCCTTATATATTGCCTCTCTAGGCAGCATGCTGTGCATCTTCTCACTTCAGCACATTGCATACCAGAAACGCCTCTTACGCTTCAACTGCTTTTAATACAGGAAGAAGCAGCTTGGCTCAAAAGGCAAGACATATTGCCTTGATATAGCAGGAGCGTTATTAACAGTAACAGCAACCAAATTTTGGAACTCTGCCACCTTTTTAATTTAGCAATACATTTTTGTAGGAGGATAGCAAAGCAGATACTCATTTCTTTAAACAAATCCAGTCTTAATGGGCTTCTGGTTCAGGACTGCAGTTGCTTCCTCTCGATTACAATGAAGCTCAATGAAACAAATAGGAAATATGTACTGGAAGTAAATGCAGCTGCTTTTATTTTTAAAACTGGATTGACCTAACCCCGCATTCACCACTTCCTGCATATACCGCTTTGCTTAGGGTGTCAGTTCTGTGACACACTTTCTTAAAATGTTAGTTCAATCCTAACTAAGAAGTCATCTGTATTGAAATAAAGAAAGCTAATAAAAATACGTCTACTTTGGGATTTTATACAGAGGCTATGATCTTAACATATAGATAAAACTTGAGAAAAGCTGTGTAGATACTTACCAATTAGATACTAGGTTATATTTAATGCCTAATAAATCAAATATTTGTTATAAATGATGTGCCACTGGAAAGCTCTTCAGTGAAGAACATAAAGGAAGGGGAAAGGAAGCTGAAGAAAACCTCTGAGCTCCCACAATGTATGGCTCTGCAGAAAAAAAAAAAATCTCTTCTCATTAGCTCACCTTTGGCTAGTGGTCTCTGTTCTATTGCATTTGGCACAGCTAGGCAATGTGCATCCAGATCTAAAAAAGAGTTTAGGTATCCACCACTGCATTTGGAAAGCCCAGCCTCCTGGCTTTCTGCCACTTCTCCACAGTCTGCTTCTGGTGGCTCATCAGAGTGAATCTGTACACAGAAAGTTAAAGGCTGATCACCATCTTCTGTGGCAGAGCTGTTAACTAGGTCAAGCCAGGACTGCCTCTCGGAATAAACCACTTTGGATGTCAAGGAAGAAGACGACTCATGGGAGTTGAAAGTGCTTTCAGGAGAAGAGAGGGAACAAGATGCTTCATCTGACAGAATTGAGGTGAAAGAAGGCTTCTGCTGATCCTGCTTTCCAGAAACAAACAGGGTGGGGGAAGAAAAAAGAAAAATTGTTTCCAAGTTATTCCTGTTCCAAGGTTGTGTATTTTATAGATAAGCAGCTGAAATGTTGATGAAAACATTATATAATCTGATCAATTATCCATCCAAACAGGCCTGAGTTACAGCATTCAATCTCTACACAGCAGTAACTTCAGAAAATGAACCAAAAGGAAGCCAAAGATAAAACATATGAAAACCTGACAATGCTTAGAAATAAAAGATAAGGAAAAATAGTGTTCAGTATAGTCTTCTATGCTAGGTCTTACACTCGCATTCACTCTTTACTTTGTCTTCCCTTTATTGGTTTAATCAACTGTGCAGAAGAGAAACTCTGAATTAGCCACTGAACACGAAGTTTTCTGGAAGCATTCAATAAACCCACCAATTCCATTACCACAGATAGATAGACAGAAATGGGCCCAAACACTGAAGTACCTTGACCTTTGCGGCACACAAAGCCATTTTGTCTGGTCCATTCAAGGGACTAACCATACACCAAGGCAAGAAGGCTGACAGGCAATGTGATGGCAAGTTAGTGGTAGAAAGAAAAAGCAGTCAGTCATGCGGCAGAGGGCAAGAAATGGGGAATGGTATAATATCTGTGCTGCTTATTACCTGCTAAGATTTGTCATTCATGAATCTGGAAGGGAACCAAAACTTCACTAGAAACACATAAGAGATCATGAAGACATTCTGAGGCCCTCCTTACTGTATTTGTCACCCTCTCTCAACAAAAGGATATACAACAGAAGATGTCTCAGAGACATCAACAGTCATCGTTAGAAGATAGGATTTTAATAAGTGAGGGTATGACAGATGCCCAGTTCTATGTAAAGACAGGTTGAGAGAAAGAACAAAGTTTTGGAATGTATTTAGCTTCCCAGGCAAGCAAATAAATGCCCAGGTCTACAACTGATGTTTACATTGACTGAGTTGTGCTATTATCTGGTCACCAAAAGCAACTCACGCATGAAGAACTAGCACTAGTCTGCTTCTCAGCCACAAAATACCACTGAAGAGATGAGCCAAGAGAGCCAAACACACAAGTAATACATGCACAAACACACTAATATACATACAAGTACCCTTAAAAGGATTATTGACAGCAATAAAGTAATGGAAGAAAAAAGAAGACAAAGACTCAGAGTGAAGATTTTAGCAGAAATTATCAGAAACCTTGACATCATGCCAGACCTTTTGTATCTGCTACTGCAGAAATTTACTCCTGCAAATCATCTGCTACTGGCTAATGCCAGAATCTGAATACCAGAGTTGATGGACCACAGTTCTGTCCAGCTTATGTTCTCAATACCTATGTAGAATAGATCTAATAACTAAAACAGACTATAACTAGACGGAAAGTATTGAAAATTACTGAGAAGGTGTTTCTAGGGAAACCCAGACAGGCTGCAAACACAACAGAGGGACTAGCCTAGAATACTCATTTATAACCTGGTAAACTAGAAATAAGATGCATTCATATAAACTAGACCACAGTGACAGGGCTTTTTTTATCATTATATATAAACTGTTATTCAGTGTTGCTGTAACATATACTGCTTCCTTTTTACATTAAAAAAGCAAAGCAAATTTGTTTTCCTGGGCTTCTAATCTAGCTGTATCCTATAGCTACTAATCAATTCAGAAGATGAGGACCACCAATAACACATTGTGTGTCACTATTTGTTTGCAGCACTTCTTTTATTTTTGTAAATTTTTCATGCCTTTCCTCCAAGACTGTCCTAAACACTGAGGGATCAGACTTAATTTATATTCCTGTTACAAGGTGTAACATTGTGTTTCAGGTGCATTTTTATTTTTAAAACTGAAACTTTAATAAATGCAACCTAAAATAAAGGACAAGGAGGCACTGTCATAAGCTACATGTTTGACCCTTCGGAACACAGGTGTCCTAAAGCATTTCATCTAAGGGCTCCTATCACAAAGACAAGTTGTTGAAGCATTTGTACAGTAAAACAACTGAACAAGTAAAAGTTCTTGCTCATATGGTGTGGATGGTCTAATTTTAATTATTCAAAGACAGAAAAGAAAGTTGTTAGATCACATCTCTATTTTTCTGGCAGTTGTCCCTGCAAAAGGAAATGCTATTGAAATGAAAACTGTGCCTCAGTGGGTGGAATATATTTTAGTTTTCATTTTCCTTATGTACTAAACAAAAAATGTGGGCAAGAATAAAGATGACTGCCAGGATGTGTCTCTTTTTCTCTACGTATGTTGTGGGGTTTTTTTCTTTGGCATGACAAATGTTTACCTATCTTACTCAAGTGGTTCCTCTAGAAGTTTAGCAATCATCCATACAATAATAAATCTCCATTTAGAGACATTTTAAAAAACAGATGTTTAAGCAAGCAGATCATAAGGATTCCATTGGAGATCAATGAGTCTCTAGGCATTTTTAGAGAAAAATCATGACCATGAAACACCTCAACTGCTCTTTTGGGACTGCTACAATCTATTGTTTCAACATAGCTGCTGGTTTTTGAACTGTAAATCCATTCACATGTGAAGAAATTAATGCAGATGGCCAGTTTACCTTTTCTGCTACAAATGTTAAAATTTACTTGTTCCTGACTTGCTTTTTTCTTCCGCAGCACCCAAACACATGAATAAATCTAGAAAGCTCATGATCACTACTTTTTTCTTTTTGACTTTTGAAACAGCTTGGGTCAGCAGAGAACAGAACAGCAAGTGAAAACTTTGTGCTAGAATTACAACAACAACAAAACGCCACACACCTCTAATATCTAACATAGCCGATGCCTGAGTAGATGTTAGTTTCCAGACTAATAGTTTTCAGTCTGGAGTTGATCTCAGGAAGTTTGAATGTCTTTCTGCTGAAGACAGCATTGGCTTGATTTTCCAAAATGTTTATAGATCCTAATTCCTATTTTGCAAAATCATCTCAGAAAAAAGAAATCTGACTAAAAAAAAAAATAATAAATAAATAAAAAAATAAAAATTAAAAAGAAATTAACCCGTCATGCCTGTGGCATTCTTGGTCCTGGGCTGCATTTCCAGGATACAACCTGAAAAGATTCAAGTGGTCCTTCCAAAAGTGGTGTACCCACAGAATATCAACCCAAATCCATCACATGTTTGGGACCTTACAGCTTGATTCAAAGACTCTGCAGTGAATAAACAGAGAGCAAGCAATGTTTAACCAGTCTTCCCTTAGACAACCAGGAGTTCTACTTCTAAAATTGATTTTCCAGTACAAGCTGTGCTTTCCCAGTCCTTCCAGTGGTTTTCTTGCTCCAGAATTTGTTTGTTAAGACAGGCATTTAAGACTCTGACTTGCAGTCAAGCACAACTGCATTGGTAACTAACTGTTCCTCCCCACACCATAAGCAAGCTGGGCATAGGGCAGACACATGGCAGCTGGAGCTTATTCCAGTGGCTGCTTCTGGGGTGAAAAGATGACAACTTTGCTCAGGAGACACTAACCTCTGTCCATGAGGGAAGGGATTTTAAGCTGGGGGTGAGGAGAAAGGAAGTCAGGTGAGAGAGGTAAAGGCTGGAGGAGAGATAATGTTTAGGGGAAAGGCTGAGGAAGCTGGACCCCTCAACATCTGCACTACACATTCCCTGTTAAAACATGGTGACGAGCACTCAAGAGCAGCAAACGGGAAGGAAACAACTGGAGATCACCCCTGCAGCAACAGACTGACAAGCAGCAGGAAGCCAGAAAAACAGAAAACTAAAAAACAGCACCTGTTTAAAACTTGTCATCTGGAAAAATGCAGCATTCACTCAGAGGTGAGCAGATGGAAAAGACATCTACAGCCTCTTAAAGGCAAGCCACTGAGATGCAAAATTCAAGACTCCTCATTATCGGCCTTAGGCCCAGAGTGACTCTTGGAGACGTATTGCCAAGGTTCCTATTTTCCCCTGTTATTTATAGCCACTCAGCCACATTCAACTTCCAGTTAATACAGGCAATAAAGAATCACATTTTACACAGCACTGAACACCATGCACCCCCTGAGTGCCAGGTGGGTTGTTTTACAGTGATTAACATTAGACAACTGTTTCAGGAGAGGAAGTGAAGAATGACCTATCTGACTGAAACAGAAGGGGACAAGTGGGTGACAGTGTGACACACGCTCCTAGCTTTATGCCAGACAGCAATCCTCTGCACAATGTCTCCTTTCATTATTGCCTGTGACTGCACAAGGTTCTTCAGCTCATCTGTGTATTTCAAATTTGTTCCTACTTCACTGCCTCTGCGCCCATCTCAGCTACCGGATGTCATTTCAGCATGCTGTACAGGGGTCTGTACTACACCAACAAGGCAAAAGACACTTTCCTTCCATGAGATGCAATGAGATGACTCAGATCAAAGTATGTTGCTGCATAATCTCAATGATAACTTTCAGCTAGGGAAGGGAAAGGCTTGAACTCAGTATTCTCTATTTCAGCTGCATTAACATCCAAAAACAGATTACTGGTTTCTAAACACAGAATTCAGTAAACCTCATATCTTAAAGCGCACATAAGTGGAGATGAGATCACCGAGAAAAGCAACAATACAGAAACAAGATTAATAGGGCAATAAATAGCTAATAATTAGGTGAGTCAATTTGATTAGACACATAAAGGAGCATAGTGCTTATTCTAATTTATGAAATTAAACAAGGCAAGAAGGAATATTCTGGGCAAATACACTACAGCAAGAGAGAAAAAAATAGCACAGATTTCAGGATGATGCCTATTTTTTATAGTATATTTTTCAGAGGTAGAAGAAAAGAAATTATTTTATCACTGTAATAAGAGGCTTCTTTCCCTTCACTGCCACAAAAGCAGCTTCAAATTCATCAGTCTTGAGAACGACTCTCAAAATAAATAAGTAGAAATCTGTTGGATGATGCTACTGGGTCACAAAAAGAAAGAAGATTTGGGACAGATTAAAAAAAAAAAAGAGAAAAGAAAAGAACAGTATGAAAAACTAGGTTATGGCAGTGTGTTAAAAACCTCGTAAAGAAAAGACAGCATGTGTATGAGGTAGAGTGGGCACCTGCCTTTCTCCAGCAAGATAAATATTCTTCCAACTGAAGGAGTTGTTCTTCTACAGTGTGAGGCTCCTGGCAGTGCAGCTCATTTCACAGACACACAGGGTGAGCATTTCTAGCAGCTGTTTTGGGTTATTCCTCAAAGGCCCACCACCTCAACAAGACACAAGCAACAAGACAAGCAAGGAGACAAGTCATCTGCTGTAAACACTTACCAAAAGAGATGGTGTTGGCTGGACTGTGTAGGGGGGAGGTGGCATGTCTGTTATTTCTGGATCATCATGTTCACTTTCACTGTAGCATTCTGAGGTGAACATTGAAAATGAGCAAAAACGAAGTGTTAGGTGGGCACTCATTTACTCCTGGCAAAGCTGTGGTAACCAAAGATGACCAAGTAGCATGTTCTGGGCTGCAGAATACACTGTAACAAGTCAGTGTCTCCTACAGTGAAAATTAACTCACTTGTAATGTTACAGTACTTCAAGGCAACTTTTTTTTTTTTTCTTTTTTTTTTTTTAAAGTAAAAAAGATTGGTTAATTTGCTATGGATGGAAACATTTGGTGATGCAGCTCTACACAGCTTTGCAAATAGGTCTGGGGAAGGGTTACTTTATCCTCCTTTAGCAGCCTTTAAAAGAGAGGCTGCATCCTGTATAGTATGAGTTAGGGAGACCTGTTGGGAGTATCAGATGCTGTCGCTTACCCTCTAACCAGCAAGTTTTCCTGGAGGTAGCAACAGGCATTGGTGTTTAGACTGCAACTTTAATAGATTGCTTGCATGGTGCTTTGGAAACCATATAGCAGCCCCATGAGAACTGTCTGTCACCACATAGTAACTCACATAGGCACACTGTGCAGCATGGCAGTACATGCACAGAGCTAGTACTAAAATTAAACGCAGAACTCTAGGACTATACACCCTACTCATTTTGCGGTGTTTTTTTAATATGAAGCAATATGGTAGAGCCTGTCTGTCTTTTGACATGTGGCAGAGAAGCAGTTGCGTTGTTATTTCTGTTAACTACCTGTGCAGCATTCTCTCAGATGCTTTTATAAAGCACATTAAATGAAGTAATAAACATTGATAAAATAAGACACAGAAAAAGGAAGGCGGTAAATCTATTCCTATTCCCAAGTCCTGGCTGCAACCACTGGGTAAGATCACTTTCCTTTGCTAAATTTCCTGGTACTCATCAGCCTTTCACATCCAACCTTTATAGGAGCAAGTGCTTGCACTCATCTCCACCCAACTGAGCTGGGGACATGAAAGGCTAGAATATGTAATCAGAGCTAAATGAGGACAACGTGAGTGAGTGACAAATGTCACAAGAGCAGAGGCTACCCCTGCAGCCTCCTCATGAGCCAGCACCCTGCACTGCCTTTCCAGCCACCAGCGGCACACAACAACTTTTGCTGCCCAGGAGCAGCTGGGTATCTCTGGTAGAAGCAACCCTCTAGCTCTGTCCCAAGTGGGCAAGGGTTGCTTATGTTTGGGGAGTACTTTGTAAGAGCTGAACTTCATGAGTTCACGCCACTAGAAAGCAGTGTGTTGGCAATGGTCTCTGGGAAATCACCTGTTTTTACCTCATCTTTTAATGATATTAATACCTGCATGCTTTCTTTTTTTGTCACTTTTATGTCATTTGGGTGCTTTCATAAGCACAATGTGAGGGGAACAAAGTTTTAAGAGAGGAGAATTTTACACATGCAAGAGAACTTTCTAAGCTGTTAAAGTGAAACAAGGAGATTATTACTTTTTTTTTTATCCCATACTGTTTGCAGAACTATGGGGTTTTTTAGCAGCATAACTACTACTCTGTTTACTGGAAAAACATCCTGGCACATCTTAGCATAAAGGACTGAGACTGGCAGCAATAAGGCCTGTATCAAATTCTAAGGTTCTGTTAATGTCTTCTTGAATAACTGTTAGTAAAGAGCTTATTGTTTCTACAGCTCCCCTTTTAGGCACACTGAAGAACCAAAAAAAAAATATCAACAGCTGTTTCTGATACTCTAAATAGGCAAATGGGGTTGGGGGGGTGTTAAAATATATGGAAAGTACATGAATACACAAAAAGCCCCATAACAAAAGCCAAGACCCTCCTGAAGAGTTATAGTGTGTGATACAGAGGGGAGAACCAGGTCAGCAGGAACAGAAGTCAATGTGGGTAATGACAGCATTTTTCTGAAATACAGCAATGCTTCTGTAGGGGCACATCCAGCCAGGCTTGTCAGTGGGGTGCTGAGCCCACACTTGAGGCAGCTGCTAGAGCACCTGCGACAAAACACGCGTGGAAAGACAAGGAGGTGTTAGACACCAGAATGAGAGTGCCTTTTTCTGAAGGTGAAATGAGCCACTGGTTTAAAAGCTGAAGAAATCTTGGCTATATTATGTTTATTGCAGGTCACTTAGGTAACCTGCTGCTGAGTGGATTATTTTGTATCTTTTTTTTTTTTTTCAGTAAGATCAGTGGGCTGATTCATTTTGAAGTATTTTCTGACTCTTGATTCAGCCAACACGACCAATACTACATTTTTTTGAGGCTTTTAAGAAAATGATTTGTTTTCATGTACAGAATTTTGACCATCCTCATCTTCCAACAAACTTGTGAAGACATAGACAACATATTTGAACACTTCCTTCCTGAGTAAAATTGCCATGCTGTTCTTGCTACATAGCCTAATACTCATTATAGACCTTTATCCTAATTAACTCAGACTGTTTTGATACGAAACTGCGTTCAAAGAGGACACAGCATTTTGTAGGAATTTAGGGATATGGGAATTAGCAAGTTTCCTGACAAGAAATTAAGAGGAACCATGAACCAAAAACAAAGAAATTGTTCAGACTTGCTGAATCTCCAGAAATCAGTGATATTATGTTTACCAGCCCCAAAGCTGCTTTTAATGAGAGAGTATAAATGGAGCCAGAATATAAACAGAGCTAGATCATATTAGTCAACAATGGAATTACATGTCCAAAGACCTGGACATAGATCATTACCATATTCGGGGAAATGTCAGAAGTGATGCAGTGATGCTTAGACAAAACAGGCTGTATCACTCGTGTTTATACCACTGCAAATACCAGTTACTTCTTAATGACAGCTCCTTCATAACCTAAGCAGTTCTAAATAAGGCACTGGCTACCAGTACTCTAAAATTGTAGAGTCAAAAGCCCATATGATGATACATATTCCGCAGGTCAGAGTCCATCCCTGGTTTGCTAACTACACTAGGTAGAATATCTAGAGCACTTCTTATTCTAAACTAGCTCCTAGCATATATGTCCTCACCAGCAGCTTTTCCAAGTGCTCTGACAACTGTATTGTTTTGTCCTCTGCCCAGATTTGTGATTCAGGTGCTGATATCCTCCCACCAAAAACTTCTATTAGGTCAGTGTGCAAATTAAGACAATAAATAAATTGCTAGGGAACCTTTAAAATTACTCATTCCACAATGAGCTCTTGGGCTTGACTTTGAAAGAAATCGTAGGCTTCAGCACACCACCACCACCACACATACCCCCGTCTCTCACCCCCTCCAATGTTGCTGTTGAAACCTCCATGAACAGAGGAGACACCAGGGATGGGTCTACACTGCACAAGGTGTTCTCCAGCTAGTAAGCTCCCAGGCCTTAGCACAACTTCCGTAATATACCTTACCATCTCAAACCACAGAGTAGCGCAGCTGTTTCTCTTTGTGCTTAGGAGGCTTATAGCAAGCCAGCAAATTGCCAGAAAGTAGTTATCTTTCACAGGATCGCTTAGCGTCTCTCAGTGGCACTGTTTCACACCACTGCTTCTTTTTCTGTGATTACTCTGTGCTGTGTCAGTGCCATTTCTCTGAACTCAGTTGGCAGACAGACCCAAGTTGACAGTTTAAAAGAAAGAAAAGAGCTGACAAATATTTGGCCAAGCAAAAACTGGAAACATAATGTAGTTACACACTGAAACTGCTGTTAGGAGCATACCTTCCTCATTCTTCCCGTTGGGTGTCTGAGGGTCTACAGCCATCCCCAGCTTACTTAGCCACCTGTGTTTGAAACAAAGGGAATATAGAGTTAGGAATATTCAATATGCTGTTCGGACAAAGTTTTGTCCCTTTCATATGTGTTCTACATCACCACATCCACTTTCATTAACATGAAGACTGTGGTGAGCAGGACTAGTTGCCTGGGACATCATCTTTCCCTGATCCTGGAAAAAGCACTGCTGATGACCAGGGAGTTGCATTTGTGGAAGCTAAAGGAAAAGCGTGTGTGCTGTAACAGAACTTCAGCAGCTTAGTCCTGTTATTGAGGGGTCAGCTTTCACAGGAGTGAAGCAAAATGCATTGGGGTCATAGAAGATCATGTCAGCTGCCTTGGCCGAAGCTATCATAGCACAGCCTAAGAATCTAAGCCATTTAAAAACAGACTTTTTGACCATTCTATATGGCTTTCTTCAACTATGTATATACTCCTGGTTTAACTAAGTCTCACTTCCTGTGTTTCTTTAAGCTATTAACAGGGTTTTTTTCCATTTCCCTTCCTAGGTGGCTGCATTCTTCTAGTGCTAGAAACAATCCCTAGATATATGTTTTGTATATTGTTTCATTCAGATCTACCGAGATTTTAAGAACTTAACAACTGAAAAAGCACAAGCCTTTCAGATTAAAACTCAAGGCCTAAACAGGAAAGTATGAAAGACAGGAATTAAGATCTGTAACTCTGAAAAAACATTGTGTCTGATTTTGATTCTACTGAAGCAATGGGAAATTTGCTAGTAAGATCATTGTCAAAGTAACTGGATTCTTAGACTGCAGTATGAACAGTAGAGCTGCATAACAATTCAAGAAAACAAAGTAACATTTCTGCAAGAGTGGACTATTGACTTTCTTCTAACAGCAAATAGAATGATTTGAAAAAAAAGAAAAATTGTAACGGAAAAAATGGTTTGGTAAAATGAAGACTTCATTAACCAAAAGGTCAGATAGATTGCTAGTAACCACTTGCAATTGGCCAGGTAAATGCATGTAGCTAGCCAGCACACATTTATTGTTCATGTGTGCATGACAATAGCAAATACATACTAAATTAATGAAGCGAATGACTATTAATAAATCCACTATTTATTTAATATATATGCATGAAGAGTTACAAAAGGTCATGATCTGTCAAGCATTTATGCGCACCAGTAACTCGACACACGCGAATGTCCCAGTGAGTTCAGTGGAACCACTCACATGCATATATATTTGCAGGACTGGAGCCAAGAGAACAAATGTCTTTTAGCCTGTTTTGACATATGCGTGAGTATGCGTGTACTTTATGTATTGAATGTATGTATTTTATACTTTGCCAAGGAAAACGTTATCAGTTACAACAGTGAAGAATTAGTCTAGTGCAGTGTAAGCTGCTCTAATGCTAGGCTATCTAGCTTTAAGCCAAACTGATATTTAATCTTGAAGTGGAGTTTGAAGAAAATGAGTCCTAGGACATAAGAGCTAGAACACCTGCACAGAGTTCAATCACTCACTCACATAAGACTAAACATTTCAAAAGTGTCCTTAGGACACTGAGAATTTCCAGCTGGGCTCCAAACGGGCTGTTGGCACTCACTAATGTCCTCCATTAGCTCTAATTTTCCTTTTCCTTCTCCTTGCATCCTTCCCTGTCTACTCTCTCAACCAAGCTTACTTTCCCTACAAAAATATTCCTGTCCAGCCGTCCCTCATTCTTAGTCTTCCTCAGCCCATCTGCCTCAAGAGCTTCTCACTCTGTTTAGGAGCTCTGATAGGAAACACGATGATACATGAACGGATGGTTATCTCTCCACCATCTGTATGCATCTACAGATTTATGAACATAGATATATGCACATACACTACTGTAGTATCGTACATCTCTGTATCTATAGCCCTTTTGGTAGGTCAAGCACCTTCTTTCAACCTCTATCCTTTCCTGCTGTGGTAAATATGTATGAGGCCTCCTGTCTGTAAGGGGAAAGAACAGTAAATGCCCTATGAAGAATCTCACGAAGATCACCAGCAGAGACATGATTAAAATAATGGATTAAGAAAGGAGCTCTCTTCCCATTTGGATCATGTAGCTTTGCATCTGTACTTGGTCATTTAATGCAGTAGCATTATGAACAGACTGCAATCTGAAGTAAAAAAAGACAAAGAAGATATGAGATGCATACAAATCAGCCAGAACTAGATCAATAGCATGGAATGTCTATTTCTGATAGCTCAGTGGTTTCTAAAATGGCAGTATTTGTAGCTATTTTATTTCTTGATTAAAAACTGTGTAGATAAATTGTTCTTATGGACATTTTTTGAAAGAAAATTGCTGATCTGTCATGAGGGTTGATTAACTGCAACATAGTTTGGCACTGAAATAAATGCTTACAAACGTTAAAGAATCAGACCTTCCTATCCCTGTAACCTTCACTGTTAACTGACATGCTACTCAAAGCAGACACTACCATTTTCCAGCCCTAGATCACTTCTGGGACAAGACTATATTAAGCTTTTCCCCTCACTTGTCCTAAAGTGATGAAATTGCTATCAAATCCTAGCACCTCTATAATGGAAAGGGATTTACACCAGCAAAATATCAACATTAGTATCAAAATCAAGCTAATAATATAATTCTGATTTCAACTGTCATTAGTGAAAAAATAGCAGTAGGTTCCTTCTACACAGTAAACAGAAAATAAAACAGACTTAGTAATTCTCTGAATAACTTCATCAACAGCCACTTGAGAGGGAGAAAGAAATTTCAAAGAGCGTTCCTGGGCATGAGACAGGATGAAACACGGCCACTCACTCCTACTTACGCGTTCATTTCCAGAACATTTTCTGCTGCAAAATAAAATGTCTTGATCTGTGGGTGGCTGATCTTAATAGCGCTTCAAGAAAAGAAAAATAGAAGAGATAGGAAGAAAATTAGTTTACATAAGAAAGAAAAAATAATAGCTGAATGAATTATTTAAAATATTTATTCACTCCACTATATTAATCTGAATCAGGTTATCCATCCAAATAGTTCTTTCCTTAAAATGCTAGTGTATTTTTAGCTTATTTCCTAGGCCACGCATTATTCGGAGGATATAAACAACAGGAGCCAAAAAAGGAGGAATAAAGAATAAAACAAAGACTTTCATTATTGCATTACATAATTCTGTTGCATGCCCACATCTCAAATACTGTGTGAAGTTTTTCTTCCTGCAGCTCTGAAAAGCAAAGTAAACTTAAAGTTCCAAGAAAGCACCAGGGGTGACCCAAGGTATGAAACAGCTTCCATGAGTGGTCGATCAGGCTGAGACCCCATAACAAGAAAAACTGAAGGGGGGGGTGGGGGAAGGGACATAAAATACAAGAAAATCACAAGTGGCATGCGGCAGGTAAAAAGTGACTGCCTCTTCACTGTCTTTTCCAAAACAAGTTTTAGGAGGCACCAAAAAGGCAACTAAGTGGCAGGCTGGAAACAAACAAAATGGAGATAGTCCCCTAACTAGGTTTTAGTTGAACATCCACTTTCAGGTTTTTTTGTTTGGTTGGGTTTTTTTTTCCTAAAATATAGTCTCCAATCAAGAGACTGTGTGGCTTCCATCTTTTTTTCTTCATTAAGGAGCTTACTCTATCCCATGGAAGCATACACAGCTGACCCAGCAGTGCTGATCACTCCTCACAGCAATCTTAGCTTGCCGTATCCCAAATAAGTGATGAGGGTGTGTTTCCCAAATAAGTGATGAGCATGAGAAGAGATTCAGAGCAGCCCTGTGGAGAAGGACTTGGGGGTGTTGGCTGATGAGAAAATGAACATGAGCCGGCTT